>ML355549.1:19648-54971 GCA_005239505.1 Nicotiana paniculata
CCCCAAAAAAAAAAAAGAGCTGCAGAATACTTCTCGTCAAGAAGGCAAAAATAACAAGGAAAGGGAAGGCATTGGAATTAAGGTAAATGAAATAAAGCAACAAGATAACGTGAAGCTAAGAGGTGAAATAATAATATGATCTTACCTCATCAAGGTCTAAACCAGAAGTGTCACCATCCCCAAATCTCTCTGAGCAAAAATCACCATGCAACATATGAGTATCAGTGAAATAACAAATCCAGAAATCAGTTATCCAAAGTAATAATTACCATCCAATCCAAACTTTGAAGTTGAGTAAACCACGCCCTCCATGTTATCTTGTAGTGTAATCTGTTCCCTTGAACTAACATGATGGTCCACATAATTACTGCAGAATTGACGTTGACTTTAGTATAAAAAACTGAGATATAGTGAGCTCTAAGTGGACCATAACACAATCTTCCACCAAAATAAGATTAATTGATGTAACAGGACGAAAACTTCAGACATCCTTTGCTATTTACTCCACCCTCATATCCCATTTAGCAAAAAATTGAGCAACTCCCTCAGCCAGCAACTATATTACTCCCTCCATTTCAATTTAACTGGACACGGAATCTAAGAAAGAAACGAGGACTTTCAAAACGTGTGGTCCTCAACAAGCCATAACATTTGTATGGCTATAATTCTTTTTGAAACATGTCAGAGTATTTGTGCGGCTATAAAAGCTTCCCATTTAGGGTAGAATTGGAAGTGTAAGTTTAAATATTTCCAAATTCAGAAAGAGATCATTCTTTTTTGAAACGGACCAAAAACTAATACATCCACGTAACTGGGAAACGGAGGGAGTATGTTGTATTCTCATAAAAGCCATGACATGCAGCAAGCTAGTAATATAATAAAGCGACAAAAAAAGATAGGCTGAAACTGACCCCTGAAAACTGTCATTATCTGGCAATTCAAAATCATCAAGTTCAAAAGTCTCTGGCAAGGTGATTGAGTGATATGGAGCCTTAGATTCTTCAGGTGGTAAATCCACAGCGGTGGAGCGAAAAGCTTGCTTGACTTTTAGCAAAGCCTCACTGCAATCGTCGAATAGGTAACCCACCTTTCGAGAATATATTCTCACAACTCCAAGCAGAAGATGGCTAGATAACCGCAATGCAATTGGCACTTCAGGAAAAAGGATTGAGTCTGTTGCAGAAGAACAAGACAAGTTAAAAAACAAAAGGAAGAATACCTTTTGTGATTGAGCAACAAAAAGAAAATTAGTATTCAGAAGAAAAGGATGGAGATAAGATGACCTCGGGCTCTCAACCTAACAATTAGAAACATTGTTGAAAAAACACATTCATCCTATTTAAGCACGACCTACGTTTCCTGTTTTTATTTTATTTTTTAAACCAAAAGTTTCTTCAACAAGTTCTATGTAAAGTAGCTGTTCTCTTCAAAATATGATAGGCACAAAAGTCTGTTGGAACGAAAAGAACCAGACTATTCATATATTCAGATAGATACGGTAATAAGCAAGAACTTACTGAAACTTGTATCGGTTGAGCCTTACAGAAGGGCGTTATTTTACTGTTAACTAGAGTTAATGAGCAGGATGTCACTTCTTTTACTATAGGTTAAGAACGGGTATGCGCTTTACTGCAAAAGCTCTGGTTTACTAGTTGCAGACTCATGGTGCTTTCTGATATAACTACTTTACATATCAGAAGCCAAAATAACTAATTAAAGAAGTGCAATACGAATGGCGGCACAAGTTCATAGGGCACACAAATTTTGACCGCGTTCAAGAAACTTTGCTTTCCACATGCTTAAAAGTTAAAACTCTTAGAAAGAGGGTTTATAAGCTGCAAAATGTTCTCTCCTTAAATAATAGGCATAAACAGGTAACTCAAACGTACAATTGGATAGTTCAAATTTCTTTCAAGCATTGCATTACATAACTCGAATCGCCTATATGTTCTTCAGATTTTGCAGCCTAAGGAGCACAAAATAGACTCAATACAAAGTTCCAAGATATTAAAATTTTCATTTATTTTACATGTATGTTCAACTTGCCTCTTTGTGCAATATTTTTTTCTTTTTGATGGCTACCTTGCCTCTTTGTGCAATATACTAAGAGGAAAAAGTAATTCACTAAAAGAAACTGGAAAGTATTTCTGCAAAGAAACCCAGAAAGAGCCAGAAGAAGAGCTTTCAATCTTTTTGTGGTGAACTTTGTGACATCTTCATTGCTCCTTTGATACTTAAAGGTAAGTATCTTTATTAGAAGGAACATCCAGTGGGAATACGAGCCCAATACAAAGACCCAGAAAGATTCAAAGATCTCTTTTTCACTCCTCATAGTTGTATTTACTCCCCAAATTACTCCCTCGGTCCAAAGCATGACTGATTTTCTCTAATGACACATTTTCCTCCCTCCAACAATTCAAAAACTATAAACTAGTAGTAATTCATATTATTCCAAACTTTATGGAGCATCATTTTGGGTACCTATTCCATTTTGGCATTTCTAATCATTACTCAGAATAGCTCTCTCAAACTGTCTAAAAACATTTTACTCATAATCTCCAATAAGCCAATGTGATTCGTGCATCCAGGAACAGAAGAAGTATAAAACTCAATTTGAGTGATGTAGTTCTGGAATAGAAAGAGTATAATTCAAGTTCTCCTCTTACTTACAACCGACATAATTAGAACTTCATACATTTGAAAAGTTAAAATACTCAGACTTCTCAGATACGGATACATATTCGGTCTTTTTTTTAATAACCAGATATATATTGAAGTTATTAAAGGTTGTATTCAGTGAAGTTTTATATTCATATTTCTCTTCTCATCCCTTTTCACTGCCTCTTCTTTTTTAATAAGTTCATTAACTCTCTCTTTTGTCATAAAGAGGGATGGAAGCATCCATCGACGAAGAGTTCCAATGAAAATATTTTGTATACCATTGCAGCGTGCAGATAGCTCACAAAGTCGAACAAGGAGAGTTTAACATCCTGGTACTAAGCCCTTCAAACTTAAAAACTTAATGAAACAACACAGAACAGCAACGCAGGAAATAACCAATTGCTAAAATTTCACTAAAATGAAAAAAATGAGAGCAAGCCCATTAGCCCACATTTAATCAGAAGCATTGTGATAACCTATACACTTGAGAAATTAAGAAATGACAGTCAAGGGCATTAAATGGCAGATCATTTTTTATAAAGATGATGTCAGGACCAACTTGCACTCACCTCGACTAATTCCACAAGGTATCTACTACCTCCGACCAGCAAACGTACTGGGTAATTCTGCCTATCAAGATTTGGGCATATAGGAAGAAATCACCTAGGATAATCTATCCGAACAAACTCTTGCACTTACTTCTACCATAAAAAAGAATCTCCATGCTTAGCACCAACATGAGCACAAGGATCATTTTGTCCCACATATTGGAAGGCATTATATGCTAGTTATTCAATAAACCATGAGATTTTGAAAGCATTAATGCAAGTGAGCCACATTGCTTCTGTCTATTTTGTTGTTACTTTGTTATGTAAGTGTATAGTTTACCATGAAATTCATCCAGAAAGCAAGTATTCCAAATACAGATAAATAATTAGGCAGCAAGTCACAGTAAACAATTGAACAGGAAATGAAAACAAGGAGAAAGTATCTAATCACAGATGGAAAACTGACCTACGGAGACGCCAATATCAGTATCAGCAACTTGATTCTTCCTAAGTTTCCTCTCCAGATGTGCTGCAATCCATATGGTTCCCAAAGGCCCCTTTTTGGCCAATATGAACTGTGAGTAAAACATTTCTCCAAAAGAACTTCAAATTCTTCTTCTACACATACACAAATATAATCCACAAACACCCTATTATATAACCCTAACTCCAAATCCAAAAACCCTAACTTTTTCCCCAAATTTCAATCAGGACCTGAAAAACCTACAACCAAAGAAACCAAAGAAAACCCCATCTTTACTATAAACAACATAACAAAAACTTCAATAACACACAACAATTAGTTTCAATCAACAAGAACCCATAAAATTTCCCAAATCCACAACTCAAATTACTGTGTTGGAATAAAAACTAGGACTTTTCCAACAAAATTCAGCAAATTCAAACTAAAACCCCATCTTTACAATAAACAGCATAGCAAAAACTTCAATAACACAGCAATTAGCTTCAAATCTTCAATAATCCGTAAAATCTCCCAAAACCCACAACTCAAATTACTAGCTTGAACTAATAGACTAAGGTTTTTCCAAGAAAAGACCCGAAATTTGAGAAACCCTAACTTTTCCTTACTTGGAAAAATTCAAGAATTCAGCTCAACCAATAATGAGGCAACTCCCAAAGCTAAGATCCAACTCCAAATCAGACTAAAAGTGGAATAATTAGCAGATAATTGATGTAATTAAAAGTTAAATTTTTTTGTGGGTGCGATTTGAACTGAAAGTGGCAAGCTGAGAATTTTGTCAATTTTTGAACTAACTCGTAGTTTTTGGACGAAAGCGCTTTCGAACTGAGAATCGTTGTTGTATTATTCATGTCTACTTCTGAGGGTTTAACACAACCGTACGATCAGAGAGATCGGAAATGGACGGTTGGGATTTGAGTTGAAAGTCATCGTTACGTCTGTGGGAAGTGTACCACGTACGCTTTATGTGTTGTGCTAATTTTGTTGAAACTAAAATACTAATCTTTTGGGATTGTTTGCTATGCATTAATATAAAATAATTATTTTTTGTATAGAATTTTATATTATTATTTATTTCTTATAACCAATATAATGTTTGATATTTTAATACAAAACCCACATGATTTGTCCTATGCGGAGTTTACTGGAAATCAAGTTGTTGTATTACTAAATTGTGATAACTTTATATGAAAAGTTGTAATACTTATGTAGAAGTATGTAGAGATAAAAGATATATTTAAATTAGAAAATACTTTCGTAACAATCCATGTATTATTATTCATCATATAACAATACATAATTATCTCACCGCATTATAGCAATTATGCATAAATAAACTGTAAACTCAAACAACCTCCTTTTTTTTTTTGGAATTTACAACGTATTATGCTTTCAACATCATAATGTGTTTACCGTATACTATATTACTTTAAGGAGAAACCTATTCGAAATATTGAACTTATTATATTCAACAATTATAATGAAATCAAATTTGTTAGGTTTGTCTCTGTATCTCTTTTTGGATGTCTTCCTTCAGTCCAATTCTTTTCTCTTCGTTTTTTTTTCTTTTGTTGGAACACCTCGTGTATGTTGGGTCCTGCATCTCTTTCGATATTATAATGATCACAAGTTCATCAATCTTGCTCTGTTCAATTTGAGGTCATTTGAACTTAAAATTGTGCTCTATATTTTTGTATCACAATGTGAAAACTATATAAATATATGAATTTTAGTAAACATTTTTTTTGAAAATAAATGATATTTATATTTGTCACGACCCCAGTTCGCCCTCCGTGAACATGTCGTGATGGCACCTAGTCCCTATAACTAGGTAAGCCTAACAATGCGGAAAAACAACATAACTTACGGAATAATTAAGTAAAAACTGAACAATCTAAAAAGAAAAACTGTATATAAATGCCACTTGGCATATACAACCCAAAAATTTCGGAAGTCTACAATATCATCCCAAAACCCGAAAACTCACGGGAAAAACAGGCTAACAGGAATGTAATACACTGCTCTAACTCCAGAATGTCTAAACAACTGTAAGGAAGGAAAAGCTTTCCACAAAAGCTGGAATAAGATCCTGCTCCGCGGACGCGGCAGATGTACCTCGAAGTCTCTGTTGGATCTCTCAACCCCGGGGATAGTGCGCCTGGGTGGAGGTACCTGGATCTGCACATGAAAAACATGCGCAGAAGGGGCATGAGTACACCACAATGGTACTCAGTAAGTATCAAGCCTAACCTCAGTCGGGTAGTGACGAGGAAGGCCAGGGCCCTACAGAGGTTAAACAATATAAAGGAATTTACAGTATGAAAACAGACAGTAATAATGGGTACAGCAATGAAATGAGACAGGTCAAACAAGGCAATAACAAAACACAAGAACAGAGTAAGCACCGAATATGAACAACTCAATAACAATGGTAACAATGAGGATCTCCCAGGATACCGTCCTGTAGTCCTTTTCTCAACTGTCTAGTGAATCTCCCGGGATACCGTCCTGTAGTCCATCGTATGTATATCCGAATCTCCAGGGATACCGTCCCGTAATCCCAAAGTAAATATGCAGGGGGATCTCCCGGGATACCGTCTCGTAGTCCCAAAGTAAATATGCATGGGGATATCCCAAGATACCGTCCTGTAGTCCTAAAGTAAATATGCAGGAGGATCTCCCAGGATACCGTCCCGTAGTCCCAAAGTAAATACACAGGCACAACAAGAAGATATTCAGAAATAGAGTGCAAAAATACAAGGCAACGAGTAGTTCTAGCCTAACATGCTTCACGCAGTACAATTAAAGCAACTTAAGCAAATAGGCAATTTAGGGCAATTAGGTATGCTTTTCTAAGCTAACATAGACCATAATTGGAAGTAGAACAAAATAGGTAAGAAAAAGACTCAGTCTAAATATTAAAGTAAAACCAGATTTTCAACAATTAGCACAAGTACGCGCTCGTCACCTCACGTGCAAGGCATTCAATTACCATTTATCACATCCTAAGAGGGAAGGTCCCCCACACAAGATTAGACAAGCAACTTACCTCGAACAGGCTCAAAATCAACTCGAAACCACACGTTTGCCACGAGTATCCAACTCCAAATGGTCCAAATCTATTCAAATCAATTTCATATCGTAATAAGCAACTGATTCTACTATTTAATTCAAAGTTACGACGCGAAATTAGGTAAAATGACGTAAATGCCCCTCAAGTCAGCACCTCAGAATCGGATAAATTTTATATTTTCAGAACCCCCGTACTCTCACGAGTCCAGCCATATAAAAATCTCTCTAATCGGAGGTCAATCACTCACTCAAACCCCAATTTCAGAGAAAACCCTAAGTTCTACCCAAAACACCCAATTTCACCCATGCAAATCTTTGATTTTAAGTTAAAAACATGTTAAATGATGTTAATGATTGAAAGAATTGAGTAAAAACCAACTTACAATTGATTTGGAAGAAGTCTTGTTCTTGGAAAAATCGCCTAAGTGTGTTTGAGTTTGAGAAAATATGAAAATGGAGTTAAAAATTCGGTTTAAGTGCATTGCAGGCCACTGGTTGGCATGGGAATTGCGAACTGGGGTTCGCAATTTCAGAAATTCCCAGCTTTCACATTTGCGATCCATATGTCGCATTTGCGACCTCAGGCAGAAGAGGGAAGTTCGCATTTGCGATGGCAGACGTCGCATTTGCGAACCTCTTGGTCGCATTTGCGATCAAGCTTGCCCAGACCCACCTTCGCATTTGAAATGCGAAGCCTGCAGTTCAGTTACACTAGCAACTTCCAAGGTTCAAAAATGCATCTGTGGCCTATCCAAAACTCACCGAGCCCTCGGGGCTCCAAACTAAGTATACACACTACCTCGAAAAACATCCTACAAACTTATCCGGGCGATCAAATCGCCAAAATAACATCATATTCATCGAATTAAGCCTCAAAATCCATGAATTCTATCAAATTTCATAAAACATCAAATTTTCCATTTTAAGTCCGAAACACGTCAAACGAGATCCGTTTTCAACCAAACTTTACATAAAGGACTTAAACCATATATAAGACTTGTACCGGGCGCCGGAACCAAAATATGGGCCCGATACCATCACTTTTTAATCATATTTCATTTTCAATTTTCTTAAATATTTTCAAAACACAATTTTACTCAAAAATTCATTTATCGGGCTTGGGACCTCGGAATTTGATTCCGGGCATATTCCCAAGTCTCATATTTTCCTACGAACCCTCCGGAACCGTCAAATCACGGGTCCGGATCCGTTTATCCAAAATGTTGACCGAAGTCAAATTTATTCATTTTAATATTAAAACTTAACTCACAAAAATTCATATTTAAGCTTTTCGGCTACGCGCCCGGACTGCACATGCAAATCGAGGCAACCTTAAATGAGGTTTCCAAGGCCTCGGAAGCACGAAATGGGTGAGAAAACAGGTGATGACCCTTTGGGTCGTCACATTCTATACCTCTAAAACAATTGTTCATCCTCGAACGGACAGAAGAAGGAAGTACATGAGTCGGGGAATAGATGAGGATAACGGCTGCGTATATCGGACTCGGACTCACAGGTCGATGCCTCAGGAGGCTGACCTCTCCATTGAACACGAACATAAGGGAAACTCTTGGATCTCAACTGACGAACATGCCGGTCTAGAATAGCTACCGACTCCTCCTCATAAGATAAGTCCTTGCCCAACTAGACTGAACTGAAATCCAACACGTGCAACGGGTCACCGTGATACCTCCGGAGCATCGAAACATGAAATATCGGATGAACTTCTGCCAAGCTGGGAGGTAAGGCAAGCTCATAAGCAACCTCCCCAACACGCCTCAATATCTCAAAAGGGCCAATAAACCTCGAACTCAACTTCCCTTTCTTCCCAAATCTCATAACGCCCTTCATAGGCGAAACCCGAAGCAGAACCCGCTCTCCGACCATATATGAAACATCAGGAACCTTCTGGTCCGCGTAATTCTTCTGTATGGACTGGGCTGTACGGAGTCTATCCGGAATCATCTTGACCTTCTCCAATGCATCCTGAACCAACTTTGTGACCAATAGCCTGGCCTCACCCGGCTCAAACCAACCCACTGAAGATCTGCACCTCCTACCATATAAAGCCTCATACGGCGCCATCTGAATGCTGGACTGATGACTGTTGTTGTAAGAAAACTCCGCCAATGGAAAGAACTGATCCCAAGACCCTTCAAACTCAATCACACACGCACATAGCATATCCTCAAGAATCTGAATAGTGCGCTCGGACTGTCTGTCCGTCTGGGGGTGAAATGATGTGCTCAACTCCACCCTGGTATCTAACTCCTGTTGAACGGCTCTCCAGAACCGTGAAGTGAACTGGGTACCTCTGTATGAGATAATAGAAACTGGAATACCATGCAGACGAACGATCTCTCGAATATAAATCTCCGCCAGCCGCTCCGATGAATAAGTAGTCAGTACCGGAATGAAATGGGTTGATTTGGTCACCCGATCCACAATCACCCAAATAGCATCATGCTTCCTCAAAGTTTGAGGAAGTCCAACCACAAAGTCCATGGTGATCCGCTCCCACTTCCACTCTGGAATCTCAATCTGCTGAAGTAACCCTCCCGGTCTCTGATGCTCACATTTGACATGCTGACAGTTGAGACACTTGGCTACAAACTCTGCTACATCCTTCTCAGATCCTAGTACATCTCTGTGGTACCCGGATGGATGGAATACCGCGAATTATGGGCCTCCTCAATAATCAACCCCCGAAGCCCATCTACGTTGGGCACACATATACGGCCCTGCATCCTCATCACCCCATCCTCTCCTATAGTCACATCTCTGGCATCACTCCTCCGGACTCTATCCTGAAGAACTAAAAGGTGGGGATCATCATACTGGCATTCTCTGATACGATCATGGAGGGATGACCGAGCAACCACACAAGATAATACCCGGCAAGGCTTAGAAAGATCCAATCTCACGAACTGACTGGCTAAGGACTGAACATCTAAGGCTAGAGGTCTCTCAGCTGCATGAAGGTATGCCAAACTCCCCAAACTCNTGCATGAACATGGCAGCTAACTCAAGGTCATGGACAGGGTAATTCTTCTCATGTATCTTCAACTGTCTGGACGCGTAGGCAATCACCCTACCGTCCTATATCAACACCGCATCAAGGCCGTACAAAAAGTGCATCTCTCAATCCCTCTATACACTGCCGAGGATCGAACGGTCCTTACCAAAAGTGCATCTCTTATCTGCCGTGGCGTACGGCCCGTTCCCATAAGAGTGGGGGAAACCTTACTCCGCTCGCGGAATGCAAATTGCAAAGCGGTCACATGCACACACATTATTCCTTTTAAAAGAAAATACTTTTCAGTGAACAATTTCTTACAAGTTTTTATCAAATTCCATAACTTTGGGGAAATAAGCAACATGTAACATTAATTCATTAAGCATATAGTTCATATCAAGTAAAACACAAGGTATGATGTGGACCTAACTATCCAGACATAATAGTAATAGTCGCTACGTATGGACTCTCGTCACTTTGTACGTACGTAGGCCCCACAAATTATCACATATAGCATTTAAATCACCTAGGTGGACAATTCCCCCTTACAAGATTAGAAAGGAGACTCACCTTGCGTCGAATTTACTCCCCGGACCGAGAACGCGCCTGAAACTCCGAACTCTACACCCGAGACTCGAAGCTAGCCAAATGTTATACAAATACATTAATTTATATTCAAAGCATGGAATTCTCCTATTACTTAACCAAATTCACCATTCTTGAAGAAAATCTAAAATCCGACCCCGAGCCCGCATGCTCGGATTCCAATAATTCTCGAAGGAAACACTCTTCCAAATCCTAAGGATCACTAATATACGATTTTTACTTGATTTCATAGCTAATTCACGGGTAAATTCTCAAATTATCGAAAGCCCTAAGTTACTACCCAATTCTTGATTTTTCACTAATTATGTGATTAAACCTAACTAGGAATTCATGCATGAATCTAATATTAGAGTAGAATTTACTTACCTTCAATAACCAGGTCGTTTGCCCCTCTAAAATGGTGAAAATCGCCCCAAGGAAGAAGAAGAAGATGAGAAAAATGAATTAAAACCGCATATAAAAACACACTGTTTGAACACTGTTTCCGCACCTGCGGCTCGAGGTCCACACCTGCGGCTCGAGGTCCGCACCTGCGAGAATGGACTAGGGAGCCTGGGCCCGCACCTGCGGAGTGGAGACCGCACCTGCGGCTCCGCTCCTGCGAAACTTTGTCCGCACCTGCGAGGATTGGCCTGACCACTGGGGGTCGCACCTGTGAGGCTGGGACCGCAGGAGCGGTCCCGCACCTGCGACTGGTCAACCGCACCTGCGGTCACACTAGAACAGGTGCACCAGCAGCTATTTCAGCTATTTTTTTGGCCTCGTATAGGGTCCGGGAGGCACCTGGGCCCACCCGAGCCCTCGTCCAAATATACCAACAAGTCCCAAATCATAATACGAACTCGCTCAAGCCTTCGGAACACCCAAAACAACGTTAAAACTTAAATCACACCTCAAAACCCCAAGAACCAAACTTAGGAACTTTAAGTTTTCTAGACTTCGTTAACAACGCGCCGAACTGACCTATACTACTCGGGATGACACCAAATTTTGCAAGCAAGTCATAAACGACATAACAGAACTATTCCCGGTCTCGGAATTCTGTTCGGACCTCGATAACACAAAAACACATCCCAAACCACAATAGGAACTTAAGGAACTTCTTATTTCAATATTGAGCGCTGAAACGCCCCCGGGTCATCAAAAACCCATTCCGAACATACGCCCAGGTTTGAAATCATCATACGATGCTACTAGAATCGACGCGATTTCGAGGTCCTCTACCCAAAACGTTGAAGTCAAACTTGGCCTTAAAGGCCAATCTTAAGGAACCAAATGTTCGTATAGCACTCTAAACAACTCCTAAACCCGGGCCACCAGTCCTCGCAAGTCATAAATCATAATAAGCCGCTATTGGAAGTTTCATTTAGGGGAACGGGGTCCGATAATGCAAAACGATTGGTCGGGTCGTTACATTAAACCTGTACCGGGCTCCGGAACCAAAATACGGGCCCGATTATCAATTTCAAATATAATCAAATTTCCAAAAACTCTTATAATTTCAGTAAAACAATTTATTTCAAAAATTCATTTCAAAAATTCATTTCAAATATGGGACTTGGGCATATGCCCGAAATTGAAATCCGAGGTCCCTAGCCTTAGAAAATATTTTTTGAAGAAAATTATTCTGCTCGTTAATTTAAGAAATAAAGAAATGAAATAATATGTGAAATTGATGATATCGGGCCCGTATTTTGGTTCCGGATCCAGGAACAAGTTCGTTATGTTATTTAAGTCCTATCTGTGAAATTTCATGAGAATCGGAGTTGATTTGATGTAATTCGGACATCCGGTTGAAAAGTTAGAAATTTGAGTGTTCTTGAGGAAATCTTGAGTTCTGAGGTTAAATCTGTAGATTTTGTTGTTATTTTGATGATTTGATCGCACGAGCAAGTATGTATGATATTTTTAGACTTGCGTGCATATTTGGTTTGGAGGCCCGAGGGATCGAGTGAGTTTCGGGTAGGCTACGGAGTGCTTAGACTTGGAAAAATACTCCAACAGCTGAACATCTGGTGTTGCAGGCCTCAGATCTCGCAAATTTGAGATCGGGCTTCGCAATTGCAAAGTCAATGGCCAACCTCAGATTTCGCATTTGCGAGGTATTGGGTCGCAAATGAGAAATGCCACTTTGTCACAAATGCGACATTTTTTATCGCATTTGCGAAGAACTCCAGAAATCCCAGGGTTCGCAAATGCGAACTCCAGTTCGCAAATGCGAAACCCGCAACCTGTTATATCAGATTTTTGACGGTTTTTTCACTTCTTTTTCAATTCTATCAAACCCTAAACCTCAATAGGCGATTTTCCAAAGACCCAAACTTCTCCAAATCATTTGTAAGTGATCTTCAACTAATTCTTTTCAATTCCTAACAACTTTTAACAAGATTTCAATCAAAAATCTAGAGTTTTCATGGTAAAAATTTGGGGTTTTGGGTAGAACTTAGGAATTTCAAAATTTGGGGATTTAGACCTCGAATTGAGGTCGGATTCCAAAATCAATTCCATATTCGGGCTCGGGGGAGATTGCGTAAACGAGTTTTGGTCTGAACCTCGAGTTTAGACCAAGCGGGCCCAGGGTCAATTTTTATATTTTGATAAGAAAACATAGGAAAATCATAGAGTTTCATTAAAGTTTATTCCTTTAAGCAATAATTGATGATATTGAACCAATTCTGATTAGATTCGAGCGGGTTAGGGGCAAATTCTAAAGGAAAGGTCGTGCTAGAGCAGTGATTGCCTGCGGAATTAAGGTAAGTGTTGTGTCTAACCTTAGCTTGAGGGAATAGGTATTGTATGACTACTTGTTACCTGTTTGTTTGCTAAATCCAGTGTATAGGTGAAGTGGCGAGTACCTATACGTTGTGGTCATGTCATACCATGCGAGTAAATGCTAGTTCTTGTTATTCTGGTTGTCTTAAAGCCTATCATCGGTGATTATTGTTGTTAGTGAAATGTTGAGAGATTAGTATCCGATTCCACCGAGATGATTATTATTTTGAATCCCGAGCTGAGGTTGAAATGATAAATAATGATAATAACCATGATGAAATATTGATTGCTTGTGAAATCCCTTTGAGAACATTGAGTTGAAATTGAAATATTAGATGGTGATAGAAATTATGAGGAAATATTGTTTCTTGTGAAATTCCGTTTTTATGTTATTGATGATTTGATTAGATTGTGAGGAAGAGTGTAAAGCACGAAGGGTGATGTCGTGCATGACTTAGTTATATTGGAAGGAAGAGTATAAAGCACGAAGGGTGATGCCGTGCATGATTTATTTATAATGTTAGGAAGAGAGTAAAGCACGAAGGGTGATGCCGTGCATTCTTAATTATAATCTGGTGAGGATGAGAGTAAAAGCACGAAGGGTGATGCCGTGCATCTATTTATTATTTGGCGAGACTGAGAGTAAAAGCACGAAGGGTGATGACGTGCAAGTTCCATTTCTATTATTAATTGCTAATATTATTGTTGATCACTGTATGTGCTTGTCTTATTGTTATCCCCATTCCTTATGGGAGAAAAAGAAGAAAAAATTCCCTATCGCATGCTCCCTTCCCATTAATTGTTGTTTATATTCTTTAATTGTCATTATTTCCTGTTAGCATGTTTTCGATGTCCAGATTTTATGTGGTGTCTTGTCCTAGCCTCGTCACTACTTCGCAGAGGTTAGGTTCGGCACTTACTCAGTACATGGGGTCGGTTGTACTGATACTATATTTTGTACTCTTTTGTGCAGATCCAAGTACCGGCCAGCGTTAGGAGATCTTAGTAGCCGATATCATCATTCGGATACACGAGGTAGATCTGATGGCGTCCACAGATTCCTGGAGTCTTCTTTAGTTTTATAGAGACTGTTTTATTACACTCAAAATATATACATTTTTTCTTTCAGCCCATTATTTGTAGTATTCTTAGTAGTTCGTGAATTGTGACACCGAACCATGGGGTACGTCATAGTTATATATTTAGTTCGTGGCTCGGTTTATTCATTCATTTATTATTTTATTCGTGAAGACATGCATTGGAAATTATTGGATTTAATTTATTTTAATTTGTCTTATTGCGTCTAAGTAAATGTTCGAAAGAAGATAGTTAATTAATTTCTAATATTGACTTGTCTAACAAGTATTGTATTAGGCTCCATCACGATTCCGTGGGTTGGGAATTTGGGTTGTGACAATAAATTTATATTTCAAGATCTGCTTTTCTTCCATTTTCCAAACCTCATAAGATTTTCACATATCATGGCTGAAATATATAGGCTATTGTATTTGAAAGAGAGTGTTTCTGCCAAACTACCTTTCCAATGATTGGTATAAAGAGATTTTGTTCAATGACATTGTATTTCTATTTTTCTATTATATAGAAAATGAAGGATAGTTGATCATGGACATAATAGTCATTTTATCTTGTCATTTTATTTTTGAAACCTATAACTACGTGGCCTTATCTCCTACTCATAAACCCAGACAAAATTTTAGAATTGTCCATCACTTTCCTCTCCTACTATGCTATTATACAATAGTTTGCTCACAATTACCATCATAATTCTGAAGAATCTCTCCACGATTCATTCTTCTCATCTAGGTTTACTTTTCCCTAATATTTTCCTCTTTCTTGTTTAAAATTTTCAATTTCATGCTGAATATCATTGTTGCTGTCGTAATAACAAAGGGTAGACTGTTTAATTTGTGTCTTTTTGTTTGGTATTTTTTTTGCTAAGAACATTTGAATTTTTCTAGTTTGGTTTACTAATATAGGAATCTGAACATTAGAGAATTTGACCCGTTTTAGGATAAACTTATTTTAATGTTCCTATTGTCTGGTTCCTCAATATATATGATAATGGAGAAAAAATTTATTTTGTTTTTCCTTTTTGGATTTAGATAGAGGACAATTCTAAAGAAAACGTTGATGTTAACTATTTTTGACATAGATCGAACCAGACATGAGAATTCAAAAAATTAATAGATGTGAGCATGAGAAGCTTAAAAGTTGTACAAAAAAAATTCTGAAGTTCTTCCTTAAAAAGAAGTCACTTAAATTTTTTAGCAGAGTAGATTTTTACGTTGAGAAAAGTCAACCTTTTGCAGATGACTTTCCCTTTTCTTAGTCACTTTTTTTTTATCTCTCATAAATCTCTTTTATT
Organism: Nicotiana paniculata; assembly: GCA_005239505.1. NCBI lineage: Eukaryota > Viridiplantae > Streptophyta > Magnoliopsida > Solanales > Solanaceae > Nicotiana > Nicotiana paniculata. The sequence continues at coordinate 35,191 of ML355549.1, forward strand.
AGAAATGAAAATTTATTTATATTCAAATATTTATAAATTCAATATGTGTAATTTAACAATATGTATTTTTACTTTAATTTTTAATTACTAATGTTAAATTTTTTGATTTGAGCGGAGTATCATACACAAGTAATCTTTGAGTGTATAAATTTATATTTCAAGATCTGCTTTTCTTCCATTTCTCAAACCTAGTAAGATTTCCACATATCATGGCTGAAATATATCGGCTATTGTATTTGAAAGAGATTGTTTCTGCCAAATTACCTTTTCAATGTATGGTATAAAGAGTTTTTGTTCAATGTATGGTATAAATTACTATGTTGTTTCTTTCTGCAGAACTTGGATATGAATAAGTTTTCTTTTATTCAAAGAGGATGGGATAGCTGATAATTAATATGTTTATTTTCTTTCATTTCAACGAGTTGAAAAAGAAATGAAATTATTGTAGGGTAAATTTGACTGTCTCATTCCCCAATATTAGGGAATAATGATATATCTGGTTGGCATGTGAATGTGATACGTTCCAATTACTTTATTCTTGTAGATACATGCTTTCATTCTCAAGTAACAATGATCTTCCTTTATGATGTGTTTTGAAAGGACTTTTGTAGCTTCTGATTAAGAGTTGGTTAGGCCCTTTTATCCCTTTCTTTTAACTATACTCTCTTATAATTTTGAGATAATTAAACATGAATTGGTCGTTCTTTTTAACATTTCTTTCTATTCTTATAATGTAGTGCTATTAGTCACCTCGTACTACCCTCATTACGCATCCTGTGTAACATCAAGGAAAGGGAAGGCTCATACTACCGCGGCGGGAGGTCCTCTCCCAACACATTCTTCTATAGTTGATCTGTCACAGATTGAGGCATATCTTTTGGAGATGGTCACGTTAGCGATGACAAGTGGATCATTCATACGCAGACTTAACTGGAAAAAAAAAGATTCCCTTTTGTTATCGACCTTATTCCCTTATAATTTGACCTATGTTTAAATGACTTCCTAACTTTGTGATTTGATGATTATTTGAAAATGAATCAAACTTTTGTTAGGGTGTTACTGTTCAATGATAGAAAATATATTATTGATTCTATGTTGTATTTGATTCATCATAGCTCTATAGGACAAATCCTTTAAAAAACTATTTTTTAGAAAAAACTTCTCAGCTAATTACATCTTAAATGTTGGTATACTTCAACCTCTATCCCAAATGTTACGACCCAAAATCCATTAAGGTCGTGATGGCGCCGGACACCACTTTTGAGCAAGTCAATCATTTAAATAGTTAATAAAATCTTTATGTTTAAAATTCTTGAAGTCACTCCTTTTTCATTTTCTTAAATAATAATTAGCGAACTTCCACTGAAAAATCAACAATATCCTTGGGCAAATTTAAATAGTGAATATATCCCATAATTTCCCCAGAACCAGGTGTCACAAGTGCATTTGCAAATATCTAAGAATTATACGTGTACTACAATACTTGTCCGGAATACAAACTGGAAAAGGAATTTAGAATTAATACAATACATCTGAGGAAGACGCTGCCAGTTGCGAGTCGCCTCCGGATGGTGCAGCTCGTCTAAGTCTCCAAATCAGTCACATCACTGGGTCAAGCAGGGCCACTATCAATGAATGTACTCGTGCAATAAAAATACACAACAAGTGTAGCATGAGTACGAAAACAACATGCACTCAATAAGTATCCCGCCTAACCTTGAAGAGGTTGTGACGACAGGTCGAATTTGACACTTGCTAGAGATCAATTTAATGAAATCAAGGGTGACACTAAGCATGAATATCATGGGCAATTTAACAAGTAGCGACAGGAAATAACAACTTCTTTCACATTTAATATACTTAAATCCTCGTCATTTCAGTTGACAATTTAAAGTTTCCAGGCTAGTAATCAGGTAAAAATCACAGCAAGTACGCAGTAAATATCATGCGCAAGCAATGCCGAGGGTCGAACGACGCGAACCAACAATAATAAACTGTGCGCTGCCGAAGGGTCGAACGATTCGAACAATAGATGCATCTATTACCGCGCTCGCGAATCGATCATGCGGCGCAGTCATATATAAATAATAGAGTTACCCTGCTCGCGAATCATACATATGACTCAGGTACTCATAAATACAGATATTCACACAATAAATTCACATTTTATCAGGAAAATAATTACTCAAGAAAGTGATAAAATTCTCTTTTAATGGACACGAAGATGGTATTTAAATCATTTGTGAAAATTCATTTGCCAAGTTCGATAAGGTTTTAAATATTATAAATTTATCAGTAAGGTTACGAGTATGGCAAATAAAACATGGTTTATCGGGAAAATAATTATCCCGGGAAAAATCAATTCTCTTTCTAGATGGTTGTTGATACCCAATTTTTCCTTAAATTATTTTCAAACTTGCATATAAGCTTTCAAAATTACTTTTGTAATAATGAGTATTTTTTCCTATTTTTATTAAATTATTTTCATGTTTATTTAATATTTCATATTTAAATAATTATCCATAAATTATGTTATAAATAATTTCAAAGTGTTTTCCGGCTCAGTATGCTATTTTTAATCATTTTTGTTCAATTATTTCACAAATTATCCAATTCGGTCTCATTTAATTTTAATTACAATAATTTTACAATTATAGCCCAATTGAATACTTTGTGTTGTTTTAATTCGAAATTTATGCATTCTTTACATTTTATATTATTTAATTACTGTAATTTCTCCTATTTAAACTTAATTTCATTTTTTATATAATTATTAGCTATTTTTATTAGTTACTTATCTATTTTAAGGGGTATTTAACAACTAACCACGTTTTATTTAAATTTTAGCCCCAACCCATCTGATTTTATTAACCCAACTGACCCATCCCAAGTCCCTTAACCATATCCGACCCAACTCCGGATCAATCTGAACCGTTGATCAAATTAGATCAACGACCCAGGTTAACCTTTCCTTAATTAATTCAAACGACCCCCCTCACCAACTCCTCATTTCTGTCGAGACCTTTCATCTCTCTATCTCCAGTCTCTCTCTCTCTCTCTCTCTAAGTATCTAGAGACTTCTGTCTCTTCGTCTCCGATAGAACTCCTCTGCCTTCCTCCGGCCATCTCCGACCACCATCCTTTTGACTACAAGCCTCCATGATGTCTCCTCCATCTAGTTCACTTCATCCCTAAAGACCTCGAGGGTCTGGGCCAAGCTGACTTGCACCTGGGGCTCCTGCTTTGGTTTTTCCCGGTCTCTCTGGTGGGGTTTGGACACAACCACGCCATAACCACTATGATCTTTGAGTTTCACGACAGGTTTTCCGGCTATCTCTAATTCTCTTATGAAACCCCAATTTTTGCCTAAACCTCTCAGATCTATGGTGTTTTTAAACGATTCTAGCCTGTTTCTTTATGTTTTACATTTTTCTTGACTCAATCTTTAAGAATCTTAAATTTTTTAAACGTTTTACTTCTTTTTAAAACTAGGGTTTCTCAGAACCCTTTTATGCATGTTTAAAGCTAAGTTTTTCTTTGTGTTTGAGTCGAGTCTTTGCATATCATAACTGATTCTATGACTTTTACTAGCTTTTATCTCGTTTATGTTAAAAACCCTAATTTTCCTAGACTTCTATATGTGGTTCTGTGTATTAGCATGGCTGTTCGTCTCTCTTTGCTTGAGTTTCTATGATTACATTGCTTTGAATGTGCTCTACTGAGTTTTCTTAGCCTAACTTATGCTTATGACTATCTGGGTTGTTCAGAGTTGCATCTTTCTACTAGCACTTGTTTGACACGCTGGTTTACTATGTCTAGACATTCCTGCCTATTTATATGATTGTGACTCCTTCTTTGATTGATTCTGGATTCCCTACTTAGGGGTTTGATTGACAGACTTTCCTCTAAACCCTCAATTTCTATTCAAAATTAATTGACTTGCTTGTTTAAATTGATTGATTCCTTTACCTTGTTTGTTGGGGCATTCTATTTACTGAATCATTTCCTTAATTAAAGCTTTCTGAATTTAGTCCTAATTTACTACTCTATACTTAATAAACTCTGACTCATTCCTTTTTAGTCATGTACTGATTTTATATGTTACTAGGTTTTACCGTGTGAATTTTGAAACCCCTTAACTTAAGGGAACAAATGTCTTGATTTCCTGGTTAATTGATTCCGAGTTCCTTGATTACCATGCTACTTTGATTCTTTCCTTATTTAGTCTCGTAATGACTTCTATTTATCTTATATGCTATGTGTTTTACTGTTGGAATTTTTAAATCCCTTGACTTAAGGGAACCGTGTCTTAATTTCTCACACTGATTGATTCATTCTTCTTTTATTACCGTGCCTTTGTGATTCTTGCCATATTTTGCTTCCCGTTTTTTAACTATAAAAATCCTAGCTTTTCACAAACACAAGGACACACACAAAGACTTGTGTAAAACTCTCTCTCCCATAAAGACTCTCTGCTCTACTACTGCTTCTCTTTTGCTCTTGTATACTGTTAGTCGGCAGCAAGCCAAGGCTAACCATTGTGCTCTTTCTCTTGTTCTCTCATTCTGCTTGCTTTCCTCTTCACTGGTATGTCTTATTTTAAATTTAAAGCTCCATCAACAACATGATTCTCTACTTGTTTCAGTTCTTATTGTTCTTAGTCTGTTTTTACTTATGGTTCTTCTGTGAAACTTGCAACTAGAATACATCCTCAGCATGCTATTATCTCTCTTGTCCTGTGTGTTTTGGGCATATCTATTAGCTGTTTTCATGATTGTGTTGTACCCCAAATCCTTGACCCTCTCTATGTGACTCCTTTATGATTGGTTTATGGCTATGTCAGAGTAAGCAATCTCTGATCATGTCCAAACCATTCCTAGATCTTTCACTGGATTGTTTACCATTAAATGTTCTACCTGTTCCCATCCCCATTACCCCTGCTTGTAATGTCTGAACCTGTTGTAATGCTGTGTGTTTTGGCTGTGCATCTCTGATGCTGTGTGAAGGTTGTTCCTTACTCTCTTTTCCAAAAAATTGTTTTTGCCAAACAAATTCTCTGGTTTATAAACTCTCTTTCAAAACTCTTCTATTTTTTTTTTCAAACTCACTCTGGCACTTCACATTATTCCTAGAGACCTAGGTTCCAACCCCTCAGTGTGAGCATTGCTTAGGGAACCTTTAGAGTTTCCTCTGAACTTTGACACACTGAGGCTGGTAATTCCACACTGCATATGCTTAAAAATTGGCAATTATGTCTGGGTGCTGGTATTGGCCAGGGACCCACGGGGGCCTTAGGGAGTTTTGCCGCACCCGGACCATGAAAGGTTATGAACTCGAAAGGATTGAGGTTGGGAGATATGGGCCTGATTGAAGGCTCCCTATAGAATTAGCTTCTTATTTTCCTTTTAATAATGTAATTCATTATTCTTGGCCTGTAATAATCTATAAACGAATATTGGGGCTGGATAGTGATTATGGGAGGGGATTATGTATGCTTAGATAGTTATGGGTAGAAATCATGACTTTAGGATTTATTTACCTATGTGTGCAATAGTATCATCTTTAGGATTTGCATTTCACTAGTTTTGATTCTCATAAGACAAATAATCAGTATTACGAGCGCCTAGGAAAACCTTAGGCCTAAAGACATAAAAATCAATCGTTTTATGTCTTGCTTGTATTAAAAGTGATCCTTAGAACTAATCAGTCTCTTCTGAAAATCTTAGAACCTTGCTGTTTGTCACTACTTTTAATCCTGCAACTGATGGATTTTCAAAACGATTCTCCTTTTATGAAGTTCATGCAAATCATTCTGTTTTTCCTAAACCCTTGCTCTATTTTTCAAATTACTGGTTCCTGAAATTGTGCACTCACTCTCCTTTTACTAAAACTCCTTTAAACTACTGATTCTTGCTCTATTTTGAATTGCTGGACTTCAAAGTTAATCACTCCTTTTCGAAATCACCCTTTGTTATTTTAAAAGTCCTGCCTCACTTCCAATTACTGGCTATTCTGGAATTATTCACTTGTTTTACTGAGAGAAGTATCTAAGCTGTTGTGCATTTTAAATTCCTGCTCCCGCCTTTGATATACTTGATCTCCATAATCCATCACTCTTTCCTGAAAACTACTCTATTTTAAGTTAATTTCCTGTTTTATTATTGGATTTTCGAAATCATTCACTCATTTCTGAAATTCCTGAAAACCATTTTATTTACTTAAAATTCCTGCTTTTCCTTCGAACTACTGAGTTCTTTAAAATCCTTCATTCCTTTTGCTAAAACCCATTAAAACCTGATGTTTTCCACTCAAATCTCCTTCTTTAAGTTTTGATTTTTAGACCCTTGTTGTGTTTGAGACGTGCTATTTATTTGTTTACTTGTGGAGGGAAATATGAGCCTCTTATCTGCCCTTACGTGTTCCCCATATTTATAGTCCTAATTGTTTTATATGTCGCTTAGAATTTTGTCCTTTTAAACCTAGGGGGTTCAGCCTAGTACTCACTTTGTAGGATTAGTAGTCCTAAACACCCTCCAGGACTTATAGAATGGGACGGGTAATAGCACGCAGTAAGCTTTCGTGACCAACGCACGCGTTTTAAATACCTTTATGGGGTGGGAAGGGTAGAATACGGATATGATGAACGGTGCACTAATACCACGTGTAGCCCCTCATTGAGGATGTGACATACCGGGTATTGCATTGATGTGATCCGTATTACTTTAAAACTTAGGACAATTCTTTTCAAATGTTTTTACTCTAATGTTTCCCAAAACCTTTAAAGATTTCATACTTGTTTGAAATCCCCTCTTATATGAACCTTACTTGCTATTTGTTTACCGTCCAAATTCACAAAACTTCTTGGCTGGGACCCACAATTGTGGATCTTGAGGGGTTCCTAACACCTCCCCCTTGGAATAACTTCAAGCCCTTACCCAATCTCTAGTAATGCAAACTAGTTCATGAGTTATCTACTCTAGGTTCCCTAACGCACCACAAAATCGTTAGGTGACGACTCTTCCTTAAACCTATTCCTTTAAGGAGTTGTCCAAAATGTCATAAACCCGATCTCTCCACACCTGACCCGTGCGAGGAAAAAAAGGGCGCATTCATAGTCCAACGGGAACTTGCACCAAGCGATTCATGACCCAGGACATCATGGTCTAAAGACAATCATTCTCAATTGTCCAAAGACAACATTCATAGTCCAACGGGAACTTGCATCATGTTTATATTATGCATGATATATGCTTGTTATTTATTTGCAGGTAATCCGGCCGGAACAGCCAACCAGGCAGGAGCGGACTGCTCCAGTTCTCCCGATACAACCCCGTAATACCTTCCTACTTTACCTTACCTCGCACCTTGCGTCCGTTCTTGTGAAACATCACCAGTATATTTCGCCGATGATCCAGGAACTACATATGGCCTGATTCCTGTAAAACCATAGATATGTAGGCAGCTCAAAAGCCAGAGTGCGGCCTAATTCTCTCCCACGGTTTCATTTCGGTCAAAATTGTCCATCATATCTTTACCCAATAACTCTTTCATCCTTCCCGGGTAAAGAGGGGCAGCTGTTGATACCCTATTTTTCCTCAAATTATTTTCAAACTTGCATATAAGCTTTCAAAATCACTCTTTGTAATAATGAGTATTTCCCCCTATTTTTAATAAATTATTTTCATGTTTATTTAATATTTCATATTTAAATAATTATCCATAAATTATGTTATAAATAATTTCAAAGTGTTTCCCGGCTCAGTATGCTATTTTTCAATCATTTTTGTCCATTAGGATTCAATTATTTCACAAATTAGCCAATTTGGTCTCATTTAATTTTAATTACAATAATTTTATAATTATAGCCCAATTGAATACTTTGTGTTGTTTCAATTCGAAATTTATGCATTCTTTACATTTTATATTATTTAACTACTGTAATTTCGCCTATTTAAACTTAATTTCATTTTTATACAATTATTAGCTATTTTTTATTAATTACTTATCTATTTTAAGGGGTATTTAACAACTTACCTTTTATTTAAATTCTAGCCCAATTTTAGCCCCAACCCATCTGATTTTATTAACCCAACTGACCCAGCCCAAGTCCGGATCAATCTGAACCGTTGATCAAATAGATCGACCCAGGTTAACCTTTCCTTAATTAATTCAAACGACCCCCCTCACCAACCCCTCATTTCTATCGAGACCTTTCATCTCTCTATCTCCAGTCTCTCTCTCTCTCTCTCTCTAAGTATCTAGAGACTTCTGTCTCTTCGTCTTCGATAGAACTCCTCCGCCTTCCTCCGGCCATCTCCGACCACCATCCTTTCGACTACAAGCCTCCATGATGTCTCCTCCATCTAGCTCACTTCATCCCTAAAGCCCTCAAGGGTCTGGGCCATGCCGACTTGCACCTGGGGCTCCTGCTTTGGTTTTTCCCGACCTCTCTGGTGGGGTTTGGATACAACCACGCCATATCCACCATGATCTTTGAGTTTCACGACAGGTTTTCCGGTCTGATTCTCTTATGAAACCCTAATTTTTGCCTAAACCTCTCATATCTATGGTGTTTTTAAACGATTCAAGCATGTTTCTTTATGTTTTACATTGTTCTTGACTCAATATTTAAGAAGCTTCAATTTTTTAAACGTTTTACTTCTTTTTAAAACTAAGGTTTCTCATAACCCTTTTATGCTTGTTTAAAGCTATGTTTTTCTTTGTGTTTGAGTCGATTCTTTGCATATCATAACTGATTCTATGACTTTTACTCGTTTTTATCTAGTTTATGTTAAAAACCCTAATTTTCCTAGACTTCTATATGTGGTTCTGTGTATTAGCATGACTGTTCGTCTCTCTTTGCTTGAGTTTCTGTGATTACATTGCTTTGAATGTATTCTACTGAGTTTTCTTAGCCTAACTTATGCTTATGACTATCTGGGTTGTTCAGATTTGCATCTTTCTACTAGCACTTGTTTGACACGCTGGTTTACTATGTCTAGACATTCCTGCCTATTTATATGAGTGTGACTCCTTCTTTGATTGATTTTGTATCCCCTACTTAGGGGTTTGATTGACAGACTTTCCTCTAAACCCTCAATTTCTATTCAAAACTAATTGACTCGCCTGTTTATATTGATTGATTCCTTTACCTTGTTTGTTGAGGTATTCTATTTACTGAATCCTTTCCTTAATTAAAGCTTTCTGAATTTAGTCCTAATTTACTACTCTATACTTAATAAACTTTGACTCCTTCCTTATTAGTCATGTACTAATTTTATATGTTACTAGGTTTTACCGTGTGAATTTTGAAACCCCTTAACTTAAGGGAACAAATGTCTTGATTTCCTGGTTAATTTATTCCGAGTTCCTTGATTACCATGCTACTTTGATTCTTTCCTTATTTAGTCTCGTACTGACTTCTATTTACCTTATATGCTATGTGTTTTACTGTTGGAGTTTTTAAATCCCTTGACTTAAGGGAACCGTGTCTTAATTTCTCACACTGATTGATTCAGACTTCTTTTATTACCATGCCTTTGTTATTCTTGCCATATTTTACTACCCGTTTTTTAACTAAAAAAATCCTAGCTTTTCACAAACACAAGGACACACACACAGAGACTTGTGTAAAACTCTCTCTCTCTCATAGAAACTCTCTGCTACACTACTGCTTCTCTTTTGCTCTTGTCTACTGTTAGCCGGCAGCAAGCCAAGGCTAACCATTGTGCTCTTTCTCTTGTTCTCTCATTCTGCTTGCTTTCCTCTTCACTGGTATGTCTTATTTTAAATTTAAAGCTTCATTAACAACATTATTCTATACTTGTTTCAGTTCTTATTGTTCTTAGTCTGTTTTTACTTATGGTTCTTCTGTGAAACTTGCAACTAGAATACATCCTCAGCATGCTATTATCTCTATTGTCCTGTGTGTTTTGGGCATATCTATTAGTTGTTTTCATGATTGTGTTGTACCTGAATCCCTTGACCCTCTCTATGTGATTCCTTTATGGTTGGTTTATGGCTATGTCAGAGTAAGCAATATCTGATCATGTCCAAACCATTCCTAGATCTTTCACTAGATTGTTTACCATTAAATGTTCTACCTGTTCCCATCCTCATTACCCCTACTTGTAATGACTGAACCTGTTGTAATGCTGTGTGTTTTGGTTGTGCATATCTGATGCTTTGTGAAGGTTGTTCCTTACTCGTCTCTTTTCCAAAAAACTGTTTTTGCCAAACAAATTCTTTGGTTTATGAACTCTCTTTCAAGACTCTTCTATTTTTTTTCAAACTCACTTCTGGCACTTCACATTATTCCTAGAGACCTAGGTTCCACCTTCTCAGTGTGAGCATTGCTTAGGGAACCTTTCGAGTTCCCTATGAACTTTGACACACTGAGGCTGGTAATTCCACACTGCATATGCTTAAAAATTGGCAATTATGTCTGGGTGCTGGTGTCTTGGGACCCACGAGGGCCTTAGGGAGTTTTGCCACACCCGGACCATGAAAGGCTGTGAACTCGAAAGGATTGAGGTTGGGAGATATGTGACTAATTGAAGGCTCCCTATATAAGTAGCTTCTTATTTTCCTTTTAATAATGTAATTCATTATTCTTGGCCTGTAATAATCTGTAAACGAATATTTGGGGCTGGATAGTGATTATGGGAGGGGATTATGCATGCTTAGATAATTATGGGTAGAAATCATGACTATATGATTGATTTACCTATGTGTGCAATAGTATCATGTTTAGGATTTGCATTTCACTAGTTTTGATTCTCATAAGACAAATAATCAGTATTACGAGCGCCTAGGCAAACCTTAGGCCTAATGACATAAAAATCAATCGTTTTATGTCTTGCTTGTATTAAAAGTGATCCTTAGAACTAATCAGTCTCTTCTGAAAACCTTAGAACCTTGATGTTTGTCACTACTTTTACTCCTGCAACTGATGGATTTTCAAAACGATTATCCTTTTATGAAGTTCATGCAAATCATTCTGTTTTTCCTAAACTCTTGCTCTATTTTTTTTGAAACTGTGCACTCACTATCCTTTTACTAAAACTCCTTTAAACTACTGATTCTTGCTCTATTTTGACTACTGGATTTCAAAGTTAGTCACTCCTTTTTGAAATCACCCTTTGTTATTTTAAAAGTCGTGCCTCACTTCCAATTACTGGCTTTTCTGGAATTATTCACTTGTTTTACTGAGAAAAGTATCTAAGCTGCTGTGCATTTTAAATTCCTCCTCCTGCCTTTGATAGACTGGATCTCCAGAATCCATCACTCTTTCCTGAAAACTACTCTGTTTTAAGTGAATTTCCTATTTTATTACTGGGTTTTCGAAATCATTCACTCCTTTTCTGAAATGCCTGAAAACCATTTTGTTTACTTAAAAAGTCCTGCTTCCTTCGAACTACCGAGTTCTTTAAAATCATTCATTCCTTTTGCTAAAACCCATTAAAACATGTTGTTTTCCACTCAAATCTCCTTCTTTAAGTTTTGATTTTGAGACCCTTGTTCTGTTTGAGACGTGCTATTTACGTGTTTACTTATGGAGGGATCTATGAGCCTCTTATCTGCCCTTACGTATTCCCCATATTTGTAGTCCTAATTGTTTTATATGTCGCTTAGAATTTTATCCTTTTAAACCTAGGGGGTTCAGCCTAGTACTCACCTTGTAGGATTAGTAGTCCTAAACACCCTCCAGGACTTATAGAATGGGACGGGTAATAGCACGCAGTAAGCTTTCGTGACCAATACACGCGTTTTAAATACCTTTATGGGGTGGGAAGGGTAGAATACGGATATGATAACCAGTGTGCTAATACCACGTGTAGCCCCTCATTGAGGATGTGACATACCGGGTATTGCATTGATGTGATCCTTATTACTTTAAAACCTAGGACAATTCTTTTCAAATGTGTTTACTCTAATTTTTGCCAAAATCTTTAAAGATTTTCATACTTGTTTGAAATCCCTTCTTATATGAACCTTACTTGCTATTTGTTTACCGTCCAAATTCACAAAACTTCTTGGCTGGGACCCAAAGTTGTGGATCTTGAGGGGTGCCTAACACCTTCCCCTTGGGATAACTTCAAGCCCTTACCCAATCTCTGGTAATGCAAACTAGTTCATGAGTTATCTACTCTAGGTGCCCTAACGCACCACAAAATCGTTATGGTGACTTTTCCTTAAACCTTTTCCTTTAAGGAGTTGTCCAAAATGTCATAAACCCGATCTCTCCGCACCTGACCCGTGCGAGGAAAATGGGGGCGCGACAATGATTAAGGAAAATAAACTTCAACCTTCTTAGGTATTCAATTACTAATTCGATAATATTAACAGTCTAATTTCCTTTGCAAAATTTCAAGTACAACAAGTAAAGCATGCTAGTGGGTCCTAGACTGCCCGGACACAAGCATGATAGTAGCTACGCACGAACTCCCGTCACCTCGTGCGTATGTAACCCCCACAAATAGTAGCACATATTCTATTAGTTCACCTATGGGGACAATTACCTCTCACAAGGTTAGAAAGGAGACTTACCTCGCTCCGAAGATTCATAACCGACCTCCAAGACCTTCCGATGACCCAAATCCATGCACAATGCCCCAAAACTAGCCAAATAACGGACAAACCAATGAAAATATAATCTAATAATTGTAATAATTTAATTTATAAATTCCCAACTCCGATCGGAAAGTTGACCAAATTTCCCTCGGGCCAACGCGCTCGGAATCCAAAAATTCTCGAAGATAAACTCTACCCATAGCCTTACTAACTCAAATATACAATTTAGTCTAATTTCATGCTCAAATTCGTGGTCAAAATCCAAGAATTCTAATTCTAGGTTTTTCTTCAAAATTTCCAACTTTTTTACAATTTTTCATGTTCAATCCATGTATAAACCTTGTACTTAACTTGGAATGAGTAGAAACAACTTACCTTGTCATAGATGACGAAAATCCCTACCTAAAGTTCTCCAAAAATCACCCAACCAAGAGAAAAATGAAGAGAAATGGCCAAGACTTCAGTTATAAAAATGCACACTGCCGCCAGTCCTTCCGCACCTGCGGTCACCTCGCCCGCACCTGTGCGCCCACAGGTACGCCCAAATATCCGCACCTGCAGCTTCCTCCTTCCCAGCCGGGCTCCGTACTTGTGCTTCCTTCTCCGTATCTGCGCCTTCGCAGGTGCGGAAATAGCCTCGCACATGCGCCTCCAGCCAAGCCAACCACTCCCGCATCTAGGACACCAAAGCCGCACATGCGGCCAAAGCCTCGCAGGTGCAGTCACATCAGATACCAGCAGCTTCAGCTCCTCCTCAACTTTAAATTTGATCCGTTAACCACTCGGAGTCCACCCGAGGCCCCCGGGACCCCGTCCAATTACACCAACCTATTCCAAAACATATTGCGGACCTGCCCGGGCCTCATATCACATTAAATAACATCGAAACAATGGATCGCATCACAATTCAATCTTTATGAACTTTGAAATTTCCAATTTCTACATTCGATGCCGAAACCTATCAATTCACGCCCGATTGACCCCAAATTTTTCACACAAATCACATTCAACATTAAGGACCTGCTCCGTTGTGACCCCGATATCAAAATTTCCACTTCCGGTCGGATTTTTTCAAAAACCTTCAAATTTCTATCTTTAGCCAAATGACTCTAAAATAACCTACGGACCTCCGAATTAACTTCTAATCGCGCTCGCAACTCCATAATCACCATACAGAGCTATTCCCAGACTCGGAATCCCTATCGGACATCAATATAATTGAAATGCACTTCAACCCAGACTTATGAAGTTTCTTCTATAATTCAAACTTCCACAATACACGCCGAAACGCTCCCGGGTCATCCAAAACCCGATTCGAATATACGTCAAAGTCCAAAATCATCATACAAACCTGCTGGAACCTTCAAATCCTGATTCTGTGATCGTTTACTCAAAAAATCCAATCTTAGTTGATTCTTCCAACTTAAGGCTTCTGAAATGAGAATTTTCTTTCAAATTGAATCTAAACTTCCCGAAATTGACCACACCGACAAGTCATATCTCCTGAAATGAAGTTTCTCATGGCCTCAAACCGTTGAACGTTGCGCTAGAGCTCAAAACGACCGATCAGGTCGTTACATTCTCTCCCACTTAAACATACGTTCGTCCTCGAACGTGCAATGAACTGCTCTGGAGTTATCTGAAATCACTATTTAACACCTCGTGCACCTGCCCGTGCTACCACAACCAGTTGTGTACATTAGCTCGGTCAAATCCGAAAATATCCTTATTCATTTAGACTATGGGCCTTAGAACCAGGTCTTCATCATCCGAAATCCTCTTCCAGGCCCGTTTCCAATATATGAACACTGTATCAACTACCACACGATGTACCGGAACATGACTGCATACCTTTGCTGAATTAGCACCATGCACCGCATAATTCATCATCTAACCACAATGACATTCCCTGAACCTTAATATCCAAAATTTCACGAATCTGATGCTCCCTATGCATCTCATGACATATGTATAGGTCTTGCTATAACTCTTACGATACCATCGCAACGGAGGAGGTGTGTAGAAATTTACAACCAACTGCAGAGTTAACCAATAATTGAATCTCTCCTCTCGACTAGAATCATCACCTCATTACAAACCAACTAATGGTATTTGTCCTTTAATATACTTCACAAAACCTTATCGCACTGATCCCTGGTCCAATAATCTCATCTCACCCAGTATGAACTGCTCAGACGACAAATCACCCCAAACATGACAACCAGTCTCACATGATACCACAATGCGCTAATAGGCCATAACTCGAACATGATACATAAATAAATGACTCAGGAAAAGACTACTCAAATCACGCAACTTATTATGAACTCTCCTTAGAAAATAGAAAGAAAAACACAAGAAAATAGATATAGGGAACCGTACACAACCCGATCCAAATAACATACCCTTGGCGGCGTGCCACCCGATCCAAATAACATGCCCGTGGCGGCGTGCCACCCGATCCAAATAACATAACCGTGGCGGTGTGCCACCCAATCCAAATAACATAAAATTCACGTAAAGAGATACACCCGAGAAAAATTACTCATTACCACGTAATACTGAATAGCGGTCACAAGCACGTTAAGTGCATAATACCATCCTGAGGAGACTGATAAAGCCATACGCTATAAAAATTAAACACAACTGAGGTGCGATGTGTGTGTGTGTGTATATATATATATATATATATATATATATATATATACACACACACAAGCGCTATCCTGCTCACATAACATCATCACTACGCGGAACCTCAACATATAAGAAATTGTCAAGCCGTTGCACAACTCGCACGGCACAATCATAATATTACCTGAAATGAACGATGATGGAATAACATCTGATGTTCTAATATCCCTTCGAGAGAAGCACCATACAGAAACGAACACCTCTGACTCACATGGAGCCCATAATCATATTTAAATCCATTCACAACCTTCAATCCGATTCCGCTCGCACCGAGCTAGGCTAATAGCCTTACCTGGGTCCATAATAACCCATTTTTTCTCATAAAATGCAAGAACAACCATCATAGCCGGAGAAAAACCCCTACATCCGCAACCAAATGAACCGAGCACCCTCTAGGCATAAACTCTCAAATAAAGAATATTATGCTTCTTTATATGGGTTTGAATCTTCAATCAATTAAGTGACTACGTGTCACACCCATACGATCTTCACATGTAATACACTTCCACGACCTCATGCAGTAGATAACAAGTCTGCACTTCCATACCACCGGCCACACAAATGCCATAAAGCCTACCAAGAAATCTTCAACTAGAACGCAAAACCTCTTACACAACCACCGACCTCAGGTGATGCTGAAGACAGTACCAGCTTACTCTAAACATCCAAATCCCTTTCCTGGCTCATCCGATCTCGTGACATCCTTTTCAACACCGAACCGCAACCTTGATCCTCGCTTCCAAATTTCATACGTTCACTGCACCTAACATGCCAATATGCATTCGCACATGAATCTCGTCATAACTCCTGAACATCTAATAGGGTAAACACTTCATCATATAAAGAACTTTTACTTAACTCAATTCAAGAGAACCATCACAACACACGAGTGAATTCTCATAATCACAAAACGTGCAAATCCTCAAACGAAAACTGATACGACACTCAACCGCGCAATTGACTTATCAACAACAGACTCCCCCACTTGGTTCAAGCCATAGATAAAGATGAACAATAATTCACAATGCCCATACGCTAACACCGCCACGATACCGTAGTGAGATTCAATTAAACTTTCCATAAGCTCATACAACACGACCCATCTCGTAGCTCAATTCAATTCGCACTCTCCGCAGGAATAATGATAACCCCAATCAACACATAGCAACTCAATGCGCACTCACCTTGAGTGACTCCATTCCACGAGACCATTTCGTTTCCAGACCCATGAATCGTTTCATGCCCCCTTTCACGCATATTCACATCTTTGACCGGTATACCCATTCCGATAACCCTTCCCATAAACCCGAAGTCATTTTCTCCTTTTTATAAACCCCAATGTCACTCTACACATCGAAGATAACGTAGAACACTCCAACCATTTTCTCTTTCCCAAAATTCTGCTGCACAAGCTTGATTCTTAACCATATGTGGGCTTGAAATCCTTAGACACCATCTTCTAACCTTTGAATCCATTGGAACCATTGTTGAGAGTCACCCACTCTGGCTTGGTCCCGAATATAATCAACTCTATGTCTTCGCTGGCACCTGAACACACATCTTGATAAAGCACCCGACTGAATCCCTTCACTTGTAAATTACCTCGGTACTAAGCATAAATCCTGAATCTTTCCAAAGCCTAAACCTGATTCAATAAGGCCAATCCTTGCACACCTTTATCAAATCCCATGCTCAATTACTATTCTACTCTTTTCCCCTTAACTGCAATAACTTTCCAATACGCCGATAATCCGCAACCCCATGAGAATATAATCATGCAACCCAATCTCAGGCGGTGGGACTCTCCCACTTAGCCCGAAGCTGCTCCTTGCACCACTCTGGACCCCACCAAAATTCTTTCTCCATTGCCGACATGATCTTTCTCAACCAACCTATCAAATTCCTCTAAATTCTCCTGTCAACATTCCATGAATACTCTCGTTCTCTAGCATCACTCACATATTCGACCTCCCACCGAATAGCCACTAGAATTCCTAGCAGAAACTTGCCAACCACACGACCGCTAACTTGCTCATTGGAGATAACCCACCTGTGGAAATTACCAACTGACACCTTCCAACGATGTTGTACTGCACAATCTCTACGACATCAGTATCCCATCCTACACCCGTCCTCGTTTACCAACTTTACCAGTCCATCCGCTCCTCATGGACATCTACTAGAAGCGCGACAACATCTTCTAATTCACTGCTATAGTGCATCCTTCTTCATCCCGAACAACTATTCTCTGTTGTATCCAACCTTCACCGAAATAGCCAATATTTCAATTTAAGTCTGTGGGCCCCATCATCGTCCACTAAAATTCCCAAATCACTCCAAACTTCCCCTCAATAGGTGTATCTATCTTACCATAGAACTCATATGCTACGCTGCTACTCTCCCACTTTGGTTAAACTCCCTCATGCAAGCAACTACCTGACCTTCCTTTCTTACACCTAACCTTTTAGAAATTTAACCATCACCTAATACTTCCCACGTGTCCTTCCTTATCCCTTTCTGCCCAGCCGTTTCCTTAGGCCAATAACTATCTTTGTAGCACTTAAACCAGCAGAACACCACAATTTCAAACCTTTCCGAAGATCATCTTTCTTGAGCCGCCTTTATTAGAAATACTTATTCACTACTAAACCACCGCAACACCACGGCCTCTGATAACCGCTTATTCAATATTACTTCACAACACTCTGACCCAATGCCACCTAAGAAACCATAGCACCGACGAACTTAACACCTTCTTTTCGATCAAAAACAACGATACCACATCGCAGATGAATATTCCACCTCGCTTGAAAACACCAAGTCGTATCATCCTTTCAACCCAAATTGTCTCATAGTTCAATTGCCTTCCCTCCGCCTGAACTAAAATACTGAAATCTCGAGATCACGCTATGAGAAGACCTCCTTTCAAGTCATTCATTGCCCCGACATATGGGCAATCATCCTACCATCATATCAACACCGCGCGATAACCAATAGTAAGCATCATAACAACATGACCATAGTCTCAAATCTATCAGAAACACAATTACTGAGCTGAAACAACATAATATCCTTCCGCAGAGCGACGACAATAACCCCAACCGACTACGCATGGAAAAACATCACGCACCATATCTTTATCACCATTACAATTCCTTAAATTCTCAATTTATAGCAAGCGTTTTGCGACGTGTAAGATTGAGCAGGAAGAAACGTAGGCATAAGCCTCAAAGGAATCAAACCGCACGAGAAGGAATCAAGAAGTGAAGTACTCCTAACATCCCTGTAGCCTCTCGAAGATAAGTACAGACGTCTCCGTACCGATCCGCAAGACTCCACTAGACTTGCTCATGACTCGTGAGACCTAAGGGAACCTAGTGCTCTGATACCATGTTGTCACGACCCATATCCGTTAAGGCCGTGATGGCGCCGGACACCACTGTCGGGCAAGCCAATCATTTAAATAGTTAATAAAATCTTTATTTTTAAAATTCTTGAAGTCACTCCTTTTTTCATTTTCTTAAATAATAATTAGCGAACTTCCACTGAAAAATCAACAATATTCTTGGGCAAATTTAAATAGTGAATATATCCCATAATTTCTCAGAACCCGGTGTCACAAGTGCATGAGAAAATATCTAAGAATTATACACGTACCACAATACTTGTCGGGAATACAAACTGGACAAGGAATTTAAAATAAATACATCTGATGAAGACTCTGCCTGCTGCGGGTCGCCTCCGGATGGTGCAGCTCGTCTAAGTCTCCAAATCAGTCACATCACTGCGTCAAGCAGGGCCAGTATCTATGAATGTACATGTGCAATAAAAATGCACAACAAGTGTAGCATGAGTACGAAAATAATGTGTACTCAGTAAGTATCCCGCCTAACCTCGAAAAGGTGGTGACGAGAGGTCGAATTTGATACTTTCTAGAGGTCAATTTAATGAAATCAAGGGTGACTCTAAGCATGAATATCATGGGCAATTTAACAAGTAGCGACAGGAAATAACAACTTCTTTCACATTTAATATACTTAAATCCTCATCATTTCATTTGAAAATTTAAAGTTTCCAGCCCAGTAATCAGGTAAAATCACAGCAAGTATGCAGTAAATATCATGCGCAAGCAATGCCGAGGGTCGAACGACGCGAACCAACAATAATAAACTGTGCACTATCAAAGGGTCGAATGGCTCGAACCATAGATGCATCTATTATCCCTCTCGAAAATCTATCTTACGACGCGGTCATATATAAATAATAGAGTTACCCTGCTCGTGAATCATACATGCGACTCAGGTACTGTGAACAACTATTTTTTTACCACACCGAAAATTTTAGTGTAAATATATATATATATATATATATATATATATATATTTTAGGTTTAATATTAATACTTAAATTTTTTATCTTACTCTTCATAGGTTTAATTAAGAAAATTAAAAACTACAAAAATATTCACAATTTTAGAATATAAGATTTGGTCATATGTTTAAATAGAAAGATAT
>ML355550.1:0-17836 GCA_005239505.1 Nicotiana paniculata
TATCTACTTGAGAGAGAGTGCATATTTAGGTAGTTGTTTGAACAACATCACTCCCGGAGTACAAACGAAATTCATAATCGAGGGTTTAGAGGTTGGATTAGAGATAACGATACCTCGGGGGAAATCTAAAGTGAATTGTAATGCAATCTAGCTAGCGTAACTAGAGAGAGTATGTCTAGTAAATTATCATAATTACTTGAGAGAGATTTATGGTAGATAGAGTGTTCATGTTTGATAGAAACAACTAATCAAGCTATATGAAGTATCCGNGTAAGGATCATTGAAAATATGGAAAGACGCCGAAGATGAAGAAGTAAAACATCTGCATGTAAACTTCAAAGCATTAAATGTTAGTACTCCCCTAAAGGGAGAAAGATGGTGTGATATGAAATTAAGTCGGAGTTAAGTGGTTCAGGTAACTATGAAATAGTAAAGGAAGAATGTTTTAAAAAGGCAAAAGGGATGAGATTGCATTTACTAGGATCCTACAGATATGTTATGAATCCAGAATGTTATGTAAGGACGATGCTGAGAATACACAGTAAGGGTTCCATGCCAGGATTTTAATTAGTAAATAAGTGCGAATAGACACTTGATACATTAGAAGCTAGGCAAAAGGTAAGCTAAGACAAAAGACATAACCTAAGAGAGGTTACATAGAATATAGATATGAGCATGGGCTGACGAGTAGTTAGTAGTTGATTCAAGAAGATCCTAGTTATGGATAGATAAGAGGTCTCACATAAAGCACTGGATCATGCAATATAAACTCAGTAGAAATCCAACATAGGAAATTCAGTCTCGTAGATACGACATCGTAATCCTTGAGAATATTCAAATAGGAGTTAGGGTAGTTAAAGGTACCGTATAACTTAAGGTACCGTACAAGTGTTATGAAAATAAAAGAGAATGCCACTAGGGAGACAGTCAAAAATTTCAGTTCAAAAGTAACACTACGAGCACAAGGGCACCGAGGTAAGTAACTAAGAATAATTATAGGCGAGTAAGAACATCAAAAATTCCATCGAGTATACGAGATAATAAGCTTGCAGCTTTATATGATTCAGAGGACCTCCCCTAAGTACTACAACAAAATATTAGCTAAGGAAATAAGAAATAAGGCTTCAACCTAAGCATAGTAACTTGAAGAAGAAATGGTCTTATAACAGCAGTCTCACTACAACATTTTATGCACTCCAAAGAAAGTGGCACATATCGTGGCTAATGAACGGGAAGTAAAATCAAAAGTAATATTCGAGATCATATGAGTTGCACAAAAATTCTGGCATGCGTGGGAACTAAGATAAAGCCAAGTATTCACGCAATAATTGGCAGAAAGAACAGGAAAAGTAATTGCATACGTTTGAAGAAAGCTAAGAAGGAACGAAAGGAATTATTCAATCAATGACCTAGAGTTAGTTACGTTATGAATGCACTTAAGATTTTGGAGTATTATCCATGAAACATATATGGTGACATTCATACAACAGTAGAAGACCCCGATATAACTTAAAAGAAAGAATTGAGTCCAGGTCATAGACAAATGATTGAATTGTTAGAAGATTATATCATAGATATTCCATAGCTTCCATGAAAGGCTAAAGTAATAACTAATACCCTGAGCCGCAGATCGGAAGATAGCTTAAGCCTACATAAGGCTGAGAGAGAAGAAAGAGTTACATCAGCCAAGTAAATAAGGAGTCTGATTATTAGACCCAAATAATTACAGAAATCGTGATTGAGAACATTAGAGAATCACTCTTAATATCAGAGGTACAAGAGAGATAGTAAAACAACTATATACTATAACGTCTCTACGATAAAGCCAGTTAGAAGAGTACCAGCCTTATAAGAAGTCAGTATGAAGCTCCCACCGGATTGTGTATGCACCAGAGGTACAAGTATTATAGTAGGGTTTCAAGTTGTGGATATAAATTATACCTATGTGGAAGAGAGGTTATGAAAGATATAGAAGATATGATGCAAGATTTTAAGGTAAGTAAGGTACGAGATACTCAAGTGCAGAAGGTTTTGGATAGTCCATACTTCAGATAGAGCGCTAGAAGCGTTGGGATTCAGTATCCAAAAAGATAGTGATGTTGACAGTGGAATATCTTCCAGCCTATGGTTTTCAGGTACCTAGAGGTCTAGTTAAGAGAGTAAAGAAGAGTTAGAGACGATATGATGCCTCGCTTGGGGTTCCAGAATAACATAAGGAAATCTATGGTGCAAGCAAGCTAAAGGAAGGTTGCGAGTAGTATAAATAGATATGTGTAGGTCGCAAGCTAAAGTATGGTACATATACAAGGTTTTGGGAAGACATGAGTAAGGATAAGAAAAGGCGAGTGAGAAGGTGACGAGAATAGGTAAGTCCTTAGGATTAAGCCCATGAAAACAAGAGAGGTGATGGTTTATGTAAGTTATTGAAAGCTCAGTATAGCCTGAATGAACTCAGAGGAGTCTAAGACAAAGAGCATTTAGAAGAGAAGGAATGTTGCCCTGGTAGTACAATGAAAGTGTAATTGTGATAAATGATAAGAGAATGATGTTTAGGCCTTCGATTGAGTAATGATTCATAGAGAAGGGATTTTAGGAATTGCATGGGATTAGAATACCCTCCATAAGATGAACCATGTCGGGATTCCATGAAATATAGTTATTGAAGTATAGTATCGCCCCTAGGTGGATTAGGAAAATCACTTCAGATGTTCCTCGATGAGACATTAGCCCTAGTGAAAATGTGTTACGTAAGAGGTTTGAAGTTATCATAAGTAGATTATAGATAAACACTAAGGTGAATCACCAATAGATGGATAAAAGTTCCTAAATAAGAGTTATGGTATAATATGACCTACCTAGATGCAATAAATCTGTAAGGATAGATAACCGAGTCTATGAAACAAAATATAGTAATATTCGTAAGTTCGACAAAGTACCGAGCGAACAACTTTAGTACACCTATAGATGCCCAGAGGGAGAACTTGGATTAGTACTGCATATGTTCACAAAGTGAGGCCTAGAGATTGGATAAAAGTTAGAGGAAAAGGAGAGAAGATAGAATAAGCGCAGATACAAGGATAGAGTCATATAGGCTACATGACAGAAGGTAGCAACAGTTACGAGAATGAAAGAATTCCGACCACAGGTGGTGGTGTGAGAAAGAGGCCTAAAAGGGGAGTGCCCTGGACTTTGGATTTATTCATATAATCTTTGACTAGATAGAAAGGACAATATTAAATTATTCGTAAGATTTATCTTGTTATGACACCGATAAGCACATCAGTCAACATTTGAGGACGAATGATCCAAAGGGGGGAATAATATTACACCCCATGTTTTCGTACGTAAAAGTACATCGTAAGTCAATTAATGTAAGCTCATAAATGAGATCATCTTTGAAAGTACATAAGGTAAGATAATTATTTTACTTCAGAGGTTACAAATATTAAAGATCATGGATAACAAATACTAAGAGGGGTGGAAGGCTTAGAAGCTAAACAAATTAAAGAAAATAAGTCTCGTCGAAAGTCAACAAGTTGGGAATGTTATATTACATGTACTTTTGGGTGAGACTAGGGTGATTAACATGATAAGGAGGTTATGTTTTGTGTTATTTTATTCGTATGATATTCATGTCTTATGTTTTGAAGTCAAGCGAGTTGTGGAACAAAAGTTGGCAAATGTCATCACAAGTTATATTCATAAATATGCTAAAACTTAGGTAAAATGTAGCTGAGTTTTTCTCCCAATGTACTTTGGATTATGGGGGTGATCAATCTACCAAATTGAATATCTATGAAATTAGTTTCTAAATCTTTAAACCTTTCATCGATACCACATCGTAGTAGAGAGATATTCGCGTTTTTGCGAGACTGCGCAAGCAGCTCCCTTGGGACACACAAAGTCGGTGTAAAACTCCAGCTTGTATATAAGTCACTTCTAAGTCGTTTTAACTCATTTTTCTCGAAAATAATAGTTCCTAAACCCTACTATATTCTCTCCAAGGTTACCCCATGATCCTAGAGTGAATCAAAAGATAAACCACGCAAGTTCGATGTAACGAATATCGTGGTTACCATTAACTCCCTTTCCTTCTCATTGTGACGACTTAGGAAGTTACTTGGTTTTGAAGTGAGTTAAATAAAAGAGGGTTAATGGTAAATTTGAGGTAAGTTTCATATTCCATAACCTAATCTTAAGTTTGAACAAGTGCTTGGTTGAATTTTGTTGGAGGATTCTTGAAGAAACTAGTAACTATGAGATTTGAGTTGAGCTATGTTGTGTGGGTTATTTTTACATGTTTTAAGATACCAAATGGAATTGTAAAGGTATGGGTGGTGAGGATGAGGGGAAATGAAGATGAAGATCATTGTGCTAGAACATGTTGAATTGGATCTATAAAAGACCTTGTTAAGTTATGCATATAAGTTGTTCGATAAAATGACTAAATGAACTTCCCTATAGAGTATGAAATCGATATTGATACCAATCATTTGTATGATATAGATAACGATCCGTAAGAGGTGAGATGACTTGTGCAACAGTTGTAACTTTGTGGATAAGTTATGTTAAGGCTATCCCTTCTTTCCTTTTAGCATGATCTATATGATACAACGAAACGAGCAAACACGCAACTTTCACAAATGACTCTATTCTTGGAAGTACTAGGGTCGCCTATGTTCTTGATTCCCCATGTGTCCTATTATCGTATCGTCTATTCATGGGTCTTACAAAAATATGTAAGTTGATAAAGTTTATTTGTGATATTAACCGAAGGAATATTGATCTTATGACATTCTGAGAGATCTTATTGACTTACTTCATTATGCATTGCATTCATTTATACATGTATATTGACCCATGAACAGATGGCATTATATATGCGTATACTATATGTATATGGGGTATGGGGAAAGGTTATGGCGTCACATACACACCACCGCCTGATCAACTGGCATACGTTGATGATTTCGCTCACTAAGGCCGAGATGATATGATGTGATTCCCTCAGAGGCTTGATGATGTTATGTACGCATATACCTATGCATGCTATGACATTTATACACATATGCATGACATTATAAATGTTTCAAGATTCACAGAGCTATTCAGACTTACAGGTTGAGTCCTTTACTCCATCTTTTTTCATATTTTTTATATACTGATTTTTATGCCTTACATACTAGGTACATTATTCCTACTGACGTCCCTTTTGTCGGAGGTCACTGCATTTCATTCCTACAGG
The DNA here is from genome assembly GCA_005239505.1 of Nicotiana paniculata. Classification (NCBI taxonomy): domain Eukaryota; kingdom Viridiplantae; phylum Streptophyta; class Magnoliopsida; order Solanales; family Solanaceae; genus Nicotiana; species Nicotiana paniculata. Next base: position 5,246 of record ML355550.1, read on the forward strand.
TCCTGATAGACAACTAGATAGACCTTGTTAGTAGACAAAGTCAAACATCATCTTGGTTGGTAAGCTCCACTTCCTTGGAGTATCCGGGTCTAGACCTTGGATTTCATTTTATATATACAGGTTTGATGGGTAGGTCGAGCCCCTGTCCCGACTATGACACAGTTTAGCTATATCTAGAGGCTTCTAGACGAGTCCTGTATATTTTGTATCAGTATTGTGGCCTTGCCAGCCCTGTGTACATGTTAGTTTGGTATTGCTAGTTGTAGACATTCATGGTGGCCTCGTCGGCCTTGATTGGTATTGTGAGCTCGCAGGTAGGGCTCATCGCCCTAAGTTGTGGGTTACCCCTTCAGAGTTCACATTTACAGAGTGGTACGCTCAGGCCAAATATGGCATCGAGTTCCAGCCATGTCTCCCCAAGTTTGGGGCGTGACAAAATGTGTGGGTATCTACTCCGCATGTCAGACTCAGACTCCCACGTGGCTTCCTCAATCGACTGACCTCTCCAATGCACTCGAACTGAAGGATAACTCTTAGACCTTAACTTCTAGACTTGTCGGGCTAGAATGTCTACCGCCTTCTCCCAATAAGTTAAATCCTTGTCCAATTGGACTGAGATAAAATCTAACACATGAGATGGATTACTGTGATACTTACGAACTATGGATACATGGAACACCGGATGAACTGCTGATAAGCTAGGTGGCAATGCAAGCTTGTAGGTCACCTCCCCCACTTTCTCAAGAATCTCAATGCCACGACCCAAAATCTAACCCGTCGTGATGGCACCTAACCCAACATGCTAGGTAAGCTAAATAAAAATAAAACACAATATAGTGATAATGATAAGAGTCAAAATGAAATAGCTGAATTTTTATACAACTTCCCAAGGACTGGTAGTACAAGTCATGAGCCACTAAGACATAGATTTTTGTAAAATTTAATTGAAATTATTACAACATCTGTTTGAAATGTAAATGAACAGAATCTGAATCTAAAGCTACCAAGGACAAGTAATAGCCATAACTAGAGAGCATGTACATCTTCAATGCTAGCTCCCGTCATACACAACAACATCAACTCCAAGATTTGCACGCAAGGGGCAGAAGCGCAATATGAGTACAAACGACCCCATGTACTCAATAAGTATCCTAACTAACCTCGACGAGTTAAAAAAAGCAATAACTATGGATGATACTCACCTCACACATGTGTAGTTTATAATTTCAACAAGTATAGATATATGATCAAATCGAGAAATCTCAAGTAAAACCACTTTGATGCTCACAATCTTTGTTTTAAAGTATTCTGCTTAGTCAACAATCCAGCATATAAGGAAGATATGCAAGTAAATCAGGTAAACAGTCAAGGAAATTGCAAGTAAAGATAAAATTCCATAACCAAATATCAGTCCATTGCGGCGCGCAACCCGATCCAAATATAGAACAATTTCTCCTAGAGCTCACATCAATCAGAAACCCGTCGGTTTCTCACAATCCGCGTGTTCACCATCAAGAGAGAAACATGAGAGGGTGACCCTAGGGGGATGGATCCGTATCCACGCACTGCACGGACAACTCACGTGCTAATAATATCAACTGCATGGACAACTCACGTGTTGCACAGACAACTCACGTGCAATAATATCAATATCTGGATCCGCACGGATAAATCATGTGCTAACAATGCCAATCCACCCGACGTGGTCACAGGAACAGTATCATAATCCGCTCGACATGGTCACATGCATAACAATATGATCTGCTCGGCATGGTCACAGGCACCCAGTCCAAATCATATCACAAAGAAACAAGTATACAAGAAAACCTGTTAATAATGGATAAATATCATATTTTATGCTCCTGGACTGGTATAATAACATGCTAAAGTGTAGGCATGTGCAATGTGTGCTATCATATCTCACATCGGCAATTTATCACAGAAATAGTAATTACCAAGTTTATTTAGGGAATTAGCCTCTTCGTAACCTCAAGTATGGCTCAAATACTTCACAACAATGGTACAAATATGAGAATATTATAGCTTTAAGCTTAACAGTCAACTCTAGGCATATCATAGCCTAAGTACTACCCCGTGCATGAATAAATACCCCAGTTCTCGCACGTGGGATCAAAACCCTATATGCGCACCCATAGCATGTAGTTATCACAAAATTCAGGCAACTAGTGCCTCAACCAAGTTTAAATAAGATACTTACCTCAAACAAGCCAAATCCAATACCGAGCAAGCCAAACAATACTCTAGAAATGCCATCTCGTGCGTACCGACCTCCAAATGGCTCAAAACTATCCAAAATAAACTCAAGAATATCATATAATTCCAAAGGAACAAACCCAATCGACAAAGGTTGAATCTTTAAATCAAATCCCAAAGTCAATCAAAAAGTCAAACCCGGGCCCGCACTTCGGAACCTGACAAAGATTATAAAATCCGATAACCCATTCAATTACAAGTCCAACCAAATTAATTTCATCCAATTCCGACGACTCAGAATCAATGTTCAAAACTCAATTATTCACTTTAGAAAAGTTTTTAATAAAAGACCCCCAATTCTCCAATCAAAATATGGGTTAATTCAAAAATGAACTTCTGTGATCATATTAAAATGTAGTTAATAGTGACCCCCATGAAAAGACGAGAAGAACACAACAAATATCACCTTAATTGGAGCTCTCAAACTCAAGATATGCTCAAAATACCAAAAGAACGCATTTATACACAGGGCCTGCGCATTTCCAACTGTCATTTCCACTTTTGCGGACCATTTTTTGCACCTGTGGGGTCGCAGATGCGGACCCAACTTTGCATCTGTGAAGAACCATCACCATCTCTCTCCTCTGACACTAAAATGAGCATAACTCTCTCATATGATGTCCAAATTCGACGAATCTTTTTGCTATGCCCGCGTAATTACGATACAGATCTAATGCTTCAACTAAAATAGAAATCGGAGCTCATCTACTTTATATTGTACCATTTATGCTTGAAGAAACGACATCAAAACATCAAAAACCTATCCAAAACTCACCCCGAGCCCCTCGGGACCCCCTACGAACATTCCAACAAGTCCATATCATAACACCGACTTACTCGAGGCCTCAAATCATACATAAAAATATCAAAATCACGAATCGTACCTCAAATCGAACTTTTGAACTTCAACTTCCAAAACTCGTGCCGAACCATATCAAAAAATGACCTCAAATTTTGCACACAAGTCTCAAATGACATAGTGAAGGTAATCCATTTCTTCGAACCATAATAGGAACCCGATATCATCAAAGTCAATTCCTCGTCAAACATATGAACATTCCAAACCTTTAAATTTCCAACTTTCGCCAAATAGTACCAACAATTTTGAGAAATATCCACATGCAAATCTGGGCATATGCCCAAGTCCAAAATCATCATTCGGACCTAACAGAACCATCAAAACTCCAATCCAATGACAAATAATCAAAATTAAAACTTGGTCAACTCTTCCAACTTAAAGCTTCAAACATGAAATTCATTCTTCCAAACTAATTTCGAATCACCCAACAACCGAAACCGCCGATGCACACAAGTTATGATACATCATACGGAGCTACTCATGCCCTCAAACCATCGAGCAAAGTGTAAATGCTCAAAACGACCAGTTTCATTACATTATCCATAACTTAAACATGCGTTCATCCTCGAACGTGCCCGGAGTCGTTCCAAAGCCATCAAATCGCCGTGTAACCTTACCATGCACATACCCAAGGGTGATCCTATGTCACCCTACTCCATGTAAGTCTGACATCACCACCTAACTGAAGATCCTTACTTCATCCTTAGCCCATAAACCTTGGTGCCCAATTTCCAACATCTGGAATACTTACAAGACCTGAATCTCTCATTTACACACTGTACAAGTTTGAACAAGTTGTACCAAGACATAACCATAACCCAAGATGAAATCAAATGATATACCACATAACTCGCATGCTCATAGAAAAAGTTTTTGATCACATTAACTGTTCAAAACAAACTCGATACCGATAATAAACCTCATATCGAGTGAAACCTCGTTCAAAACCTTCATACAATGTCGATGATGAAAGAAACAAGCAGAAACTCATAACCACTCATCATATCAACAAGTCATGAAGCTCCCTCTCATCAACAAGAAACAAAGCCGAATCCTAGGCTGAATTCCGATATTATTATTCCAAATATATTGTAATCGAATTTGATAGCAATCACTTCAGGCGCAAAGACTTCATCTCATCATGTACAGGCTACTCTACTGACATGCCACACCAATACTACCTAGAGCTACAAACTGTGCAATCTATGTACCAATAAGCAACAATTCAAATGTATTCAAACATGGAAATGACTCAAGTTATAGAACCGTCCTGCAAGTTCAACAGATACCTCCACAAGCGCAATGCTACGAACCCATCACACATAGTAGAATCGAGACACATGAATCTAACACAAAGGATCATATCCCAACATAACCCAGCTGCAATGTGTGACCCCATCCAAACACTGGTTCATATGAAATACCTCAAGCCACAATGCTCAAAATCAACATCCACGAGCAATTCAACATCAAGTACACGAAGTAAATGACTATAACCATGGAGAAGAAAATAACACAATATACCACAGCTCGAAATGACCATAACCAAGGTACAATCAGCCATTCAATACCCTAATAACCATTTCGCTTGAATTACACAACAAAGCCCAAACAGAACCGCATCGGTGTGCATATAAACAACAAATTACAACCCCTCGTAGCATATAACAATAAAGCATAGAACATATCAAATACGAATAAAAATTAATTCTAAATGAATGACACATCCCTCAACAATAGTAGTATGGAGTCGACAAATCTGACCCAGTGTAAAATACACATCCTCTTCGGGCCTACCAATGGAGCTTTAAATCAACTCTGGTCATCCGTAAATGGATAAATAGCCCTCCAAAGTCCTCAATGATCTAACCATAACACGTGTCACCATCTAGCTAACTTTGGACACATCTTCATAGTTTGCAACCCCAAAACAATCTGCTTCTGAGAACTTCTAGTCTCCAAATCTATAGAACACATGAATCACCATAACCGATCCCAACTACACCACTTGAATGACTAACACATCTCTTATATATATCCCCACGAGAAATACTTCTATAATTTTTCCATGACACATAGCAAAATCTGAACATCAATAGTCGATCAACCAGGCGAGTACTACAATACCAATGAAGCAACGGTAAGTCAAAACACAGTGCTCCTTCTGAAATACACACCATTTTCAAGCAATACCAAGTAGTAATAGTATTCATCTAGTAATCTAAAACCATTTATGTTGTCTAAGAATTCATGACCTTCCATTCAAAACTGAAACGTGACCTTGCACATGCAAATCTCAACCCTTCACAACACATCGCATCTATCATTCCATCATCTAAAAATCACAAGGATCTCATAATCAACCCTGAGTCACCGACAAAATACATAACCGATCAATCAGAAACCTTCCATTTGATCCCATCTAGGAGAAAATTACAATACACAGCGTACTCCTCACACCGATAGGAAATATCCATCTCAAACTGTGGTAGAAACATATTGGTTCCAACCCTGCACTACTATTGAGTAACGAGGATGGTTGATGCAGTTTTACCCGACAAGGTCGGGATCGATTTCCACAGGGAGTCAATTGATTTGGACTCAGGTTTATATCTAAATCTAAATGCGGGTTTGTTCCTAATTGCACGTCCACACATGTTGGTGTTGATTCTATTTCTAATTCTATTCTATTGTATGCAAAGATTAAAACTAAGTATTTCTTATGTTGGTTTTCAAGTGTTTAAAGAGTCTAGGGTGTTGACTTCTACCCAGGTGGGTATCTAACGGGTAGCAAGAATCTAGGGAAAGCTTGATCAATTTGGGATCGTAATATATCTATCACACCCAATTACTCACTCTATACCTTTCGGTAGTTTGAGTGATTTCTCCAATTTGGATTTCTCAAGTCCAAATGGGTATTCATGCAATACAAGTGATATTAGCTCAAGTCGAGTATTACTATCTCTAGGTTTAACCCTTTAATTGGGGCTATCAATTTCTTGAGTTCACCCCAATTCCTTGTTAGCCTAGTTTTCCTAGACTTTGTCCCTCTTTCTCAAGAAGAGACCAAGTAATAAAGGCATGAATCAGTGTTTGCAACCACTAATTCTACAATTCTAGCAAGAACTTGGCTAAATATTACTAACTCATAAACAATCAAGCCCTAAAATTCAATACCCATTAAATGCCCACACTAGGGTTGGGTCACAACCCTAGCTATAGATCTAGCTACTCATGAAAATAGCAGAAAACAAAGATAAAGAGAAGATAAAATCCATAATACTAGATTAAAGGATGAAAATCTAATGTTATACGGTAAATCTTGTACAAAATTACCCAAAAGGGAAAATCTAACTGTCTCACATGCTCAGCAAAAACATAACATAACCTAAAATTGACAAAAAGTTGTATTTATACTAAGCTAAAATTTCCGGAAAAAAAGCCCCTGCAGAGGTTTCACGACCGCGTAATTTTAACTGCAGCCTCACTCTTGCTTTCGCGGCCGCATAATACTGATCGCGGTCTGCGTTTTAAACTTCTGAATTTGGGGTTGAGCATGGACTTGCAGACCGCGTAATTTCCATCATGGTCACGTAGGAGGCTTTCGCGGCCGCGTAATTCTAATGCGGACCGCACTTCTTGCTTTAGCTGGAAATGTGAACTCTCTGAACCTCAGCAACCGCGATACGCGAAATTCAAATCGTGGCCGCACAATTACTTTCACAGTCGTGTCTTTCTGTCGCGCTCCGCGTTCATGTTATAGCCCAAAATTCTATCTCTCTTATTCTTCAATTTGCGGACCTCGAAATAGTGTTCGCGACCGTATTGGTACTTTCGCGGCCGCACTTTTCTCCCGATGTATGCGTTCTATATCTCTTGGCCCAGTCTTGGTTTTTGTTCAAGTTTTGACTCCTTTATGAGTTGATTATAGTTTCTTTGGCTCATTTTGAAAAATCCCTGCAAGTAAGCATATTACATTAGTTTCCGGGAATACCTTCACGCATTTTTGGCCCTAAACATACGTAAAAGAGAGCAAATAATATGTTAAAATCCCTATTTATCAACTCCCCCAAACTTAAGTTTTTTCTTGTCCTCAAGCAAATAAAGTAATTCCCACCTCCACAATAAAAAGAAAATGATAATTCAGCTGGCCTAAGGTGACTCCATCAAGAATCAATTGGGACTAACAATTACTCTTAACACAAATGAATTATCAATAACATTATGTTATGACCTTTTTGAGTACCATAGTTCTAATGTGACACTAGAGCATCAAGAGTTGACTCAATTCATCAAGGAAGCTCGCTCTCTCACATAGGTCATTGTGGATCCCAAACTCCTCCTCCTCTAATCTCAATGAACAAATATCACTTTTTAGAATGTAACACTCAAAACAAGTATTGTGAAGAAGTGCACTCATCACTCTCAAAAGAATACCACTAATGTAAGCTCACTCAACTCAAAATCATATAGGTCTTTTTAGGGATATAATGAAGGTTTTGGATCAAGGTAGGAATTATCGGACTATGATGGTTTCATCTTTCCTTAAGCACTCCATTTTCTCAATTCGACTCATACTTTATTGACTCTTTTTGAGTCATTTTCTTCTTCCTTAGGGGACCTAGAGAGACACACATTCACTCTTTCTTATTCATGAAAATAATATTTCTCATCATTCCATGCCTTTCATTATTGCGTTCTTAGAATCCCTTCAACCTTCACTTTCTTTTTGACATACGTCTTTTTGACTTTTCTTCATTTTCTTTGCCTTTCCTTTTCATCAATTCTTTTTCTTATTTGAACCTTTTATCACTTTGAAATTTCTCGTCTCTCCCTCAAACTTATGTTTTTGCCAATTTTTCATCATGAATGCTAAGAAAATATTGGGTGCCAAGAGAGGGTCATTATAAAACGGATAAAATCTTGTAATGTGGCTATTAAATGAAAAAGTCTTAGGATCAAAGGAGTTGACTAGGGATATCATATTGGTAAGCTATGGAAGCTTTCAAAGTCCAAATTGGACCAAGTGGATCCTACAATCATTTCTCAAGTCGAGCTATACCTAGAATTTCGCCTAGACAAACATTCAGGGCAAGTTCTAGACTTATTGGCATGGGACTTGGACTTGCAATTCAATGCCTCATCTCTCAAGCTGATGGATTGTTCAAGATTAAGGAGTTAATGGCCCACAACAACCCTAGCTAAGATTGAAAATCACAAATGGCTCAAGGAAACCACTCGATGATTGTTTTAGTCCACTCAAGAGTCTCAAGGTCACAACTAGAGATATTCTTAGTCAATCAACTTGTCTCTAATCATAAGGTCGAAGGTAAATGTGTTAGTGCAAAGTGAAGCCTGCTTGAGACACTTTTATTCATTACTACTACATATCAAAGTAAAAAGAAAACGGACTCAGTCCCTTAAGAACGTTGTCACGCCATCCATCGTTGGGAAGAGCCACCCGGTTCACACAACATCCACCTTTGGAAAGAACCATGGCATTAAGAAAATAAAAGGCTTATAGTTTATACAAAATGTAAAAAAGAAGCTAAAAACTTTTTAAAAAAAAGCTACTAAAGGAAATAAGAAGCTAAGCTATTAGGGAAAAATAGTGAAAGAAGTTATAAAGTCAAATACGAAAAGCAAAATGAATATGTACAATAATGGAGTAAAACGAATATGTAACAAATGGAACTGAATATATACATCGAATGGTAAAGTTATATACATACCAAAAATGAAAATAACGATAAGTAAAGAAAAAGAAAAATAGTATCATAGTTATTACATGCCAATGTCATCAAATCATCATCAAATCAAAATGGACCACCACCCCCTCCCCCCCAACTAAAAGATAGCATTGTCCTCAATGCTAATATCAAAATAAGATCAGGGAAAGGTTAGAGAGTAAAGAAAACTCCCTATGTGGTCTCTGTCTGCATCGGGTCAGGCACATGTGTGGAGTCCTCAGAATGCATAGTATCATCAGCTCCCTCCGGGTCCTTTAACATGATCTCTACATCCTCTGATTGGGGAACCACGGGGTTGTGGAGCATCTGGATCATCTCCTCAGCAATATGTGAAGTGGCAGCCGGTTCCTCAGACTGGCCAGCTGCTGCATCTGATGCCTCATGCTCTGCTGCCTGTGCTAGTGGAGATTGCTCCTCCAGGAGCAAGTCCAGTGGGATGTCTCCTGCAGATGTAAGCTTCTCTACCTCTTTCTTCAGCAGCTCCACAGACTTCTTTGAGTCCTAGGTCTTCCTCATTTTCTTCACTTGCTTGCCCAGATCCTTGATAATCTTACCCATGTGCATCCAAAGACTTCTGGATATTTGTCTTGTTGTCCAGGAGCTTCTTCTGGTTGCCTAGAAGCTCCTTCCATGAATCCTCCACTGAGGGAGGTACCTGAAGCTGTGTTGGGGTTGACTGTGCCTCTACTGCACTGGATAAGACAGACAGCTTTGTTATGGCTGCCTGCATCCAGTTATTGATGCTAGATAATGTTTGAGAAACCCGCATTGTAGTCTGAGGGTAAGTGGAAGATGAGGGAACCGATAGTGGCACGGTGATGGATGGCCCGGATGAGGAAGGAGGCATGGCAGCTGAAGAACCCTCTGTTGTGGAAGGCGCTGACCTAGTGGCCACTACCCTTGGCTCTTCAGACTAGCCAATGGAGGTAGTGGCTTTTCCCTTAGATTTTGGGTTGTCTGTTCCTTGAAGGCTGTACCAGGAGAAAGGATTTTTTGGCTTCACCTTCGTGTCATAGTGTTTCTCCTCTACCCCTTGGTCCTCGAGATACATAGTGATGAATTTGGGATAGGGGTAGGATCTTTCTTCTTTCCAACTGCCTTGGAGATGTGGTAGGACATGAGGTTCCCCACATTGATTGGATACCCCGCCATGATGGATGCTACCAGAATCGCCCGAGAGAGTGGGAGGACATTATCATGCTGGCAGGGGTCAAGCCGATTGCACACAAATGTGGACTACCCTTTGGCTTCAAAGCTGAGGGTGTTCCTAGCTATTGGGACTCCAGCTTTGAGTCAGGCCGGTGTTGTCCCTGGGATGGAAATTACTTCTACTAGCCAAGGACGGGCTGCTTTTTTTCACATCCTCAGAACCGGCATATTTTTTCAAAGTGTTTCCATCAAACCATATCTTCAGGTTCCGTACCTTTGTCACAGTAGTGCCCTTTATTATGTGGGCAACATTTGCGTAGAACTCTTTGACAAGGTACGCATTGGCATCCATAACCTTGGTGGTGAAGTACTTCCACCCTTTTCTCTCCTCAAACTGTCTCTTGACATTTGGATTGTGTGGAAGAAGGTCTCTTTCTATGAACAGTCACTCAAGGGTGAGCGACCTTTGGGGCTACCATTCCTGAAATTTTAGATATGTTTTCTCGCTCACGAATCTATCCGCCCCCACCTCGGGCTTCCTTGATCTAGGAAGACCACCCATATTGGTATCACCCCCTCTCCCGTCATCTGGGACCTCGTCATCATCATCAACATTAATTGGGCAGTAGTTGAGGCCGGTGTCGTAGCGGGTGGGAAATATGGATCTGATGCCTCACTACCTCCCTCTGAGCCGTCAGACGACCCAGAAGAGGAGGTTAGTTCATTGACTAGGCGGAAGGGTTGTGATTGAGCCTCTTGTTGTTGTTGTGCAGATTCCCCCTCAGAAGCCTCCCGAGATGGGACATATTCACTTGTGTCTGAGGATTGGGCAGGAGGTCTAGTGAGGGTCGCCTTTTTGCTTATAATCCTTTGTGCTACTAATGGTAAGGCTTACTTGCCTTTACCCGACCTCGGAAGGATTCTTCCCTCCCTTTTGATTTGTCTCCTCTACCACGAGAACGCACCATTTTCTGCAAAAAGCAAGTAGGGAAAGACAGTTATAATTGGAGTTCAATCAAGTGTTAAAGAAGGACAAAGGAAATGAAAACTATGCTTCTCTGAACAGGGCACCGCAGACCCCGAAAAAGTGAACGCGGCTGCGGAATGCCCATCGCGGACCGTGTAAAAGCGAACGCATCCCCAAAGAGGTCAGGTTCAGACTACTGACACCCTGATCTTGATCAAACGCAGACCGTAAAAAATTAAACACGACCGCGAAGAACTAATCGCGGACCGCAAAAAAATGAACGCGACTGTGAAAGAAAATAATAGACCCCATAGTACGAGCCCTCTTACTCTGCTCCCTATCCCTGCGAGTATCACGAATCTGATGGGAAAGGTCCTCTATAGTCTGAGCGAGATCCTATATGCGGGAAATATCTATATCATCCGATAGGGATGCTACCCTACAGTCTCTACTCAGATGATCCCCCAAACCATCCACATAATGATGAACTCTAGCCATCATGGTACGTACGATATCTGGTGCATACCTCGCCAAAGAATTAAACTTATGGCTATAATCCCTCACACTAAGAAACTGGTCAAGACGGGCCTCCCGAACCTCCCGTGGAAAATAATGGGCTAAAAACGCCTCAGAGGAGTCCTCCTATTCTGCTGGCAGAGCATCAGGTCCTCTAGATATCTCCCATGCCTCATACCATAGGACAGCTACATCACGTAGTCGAAAAGAAGCCAACTCCACAGCCTCGGTGACGGAGGCATGCATCACCCTCAATACTCTATACATATGATCTATAAATTCCTGGGGATCCTCAGTGGAACTGGATCCTTTAAATAATGGAGGGGCCAAGTGAAGAAACTCTCGTACCGTCGAACTTCCTGTCCGATCTCTCCGGGCATCTGCTCCCGACTCTAGCTGTCGCTCATGAATAGAAACCATCCTAGTCAGTAACTGAACTGCCTCCCTCATCCCCTGCTCCCCAGTCTGTGATGGGAGAACAACAGGTGCTGGAGGTCCTGTGTCTCTAGATGCCTCAGGTACCAATTGAACTGGTGAGGCTGGGGGTATTGCATCTCCCTGGGCTCCAACAAGTGCTGGGGAAGCTGAAACTAGGGGTACTGGAGACTCACTGTGTGCCTCTAAGAGAAATCTATCCCTCTGACCCGGTGGGGAACGACTGGTACTTTCCCCCGGGACCATACCTATCTCTCGCTGTGCCATCTCCTGAGCGTAGGTAGCCTGTTAGATAAGAAACACAAAGCACGATTTAGATTTCATATGTTCTTATAACTTCGCTCTATAGCACGATCTATTAATTGAAAGAAACGTAACCATTCCTAAATGCCTCATAGCCTCCTGATTATAAGTGTGGTGCACAACACACCCATAAGCAAGACACTACTAGACACGGCTTGTGGACTCCCTGGGATACGACCTGCTCTGATACCAAGTTTGTCACACCCCAAACTAGGGGAGGCACGACTGGCACTCGATACTGTATTCGATCGAGTTAGCCACTAAACATACTAGCTAACTAAACTGGGGGCCCAACAGATCGGGCAGCACAACATCTGAAATACTAAGCCTGGACCGTT
>MDKI01288745.1:0-33520 GCA_005239505.1 Nicotiana paniculata
TATCGATTAATTAGCAACCATGAGTGAATTATATGAAGGGAAAAGTTAATTAGAATGCAATACGAGTGGTGAATTGATCACAACCCTGGAATAATTGCTTCTACTGAATACAAAACAATACTTTCGTACTTGATAAGTAGTTATTCCATAGATTCGTAGTATACATTAGTTACATTCCTGGATTTTATTTTGGCTTGATTAAATAACAATTAGAGTAATTCAGCAAGTAGTTTACGCAATTCCCTGTGGGTTCGACATTCGATTTAACATTATATTACTTGCTACGACCATGTATACTCGTGTGTGCGTTTGGGACCAACAAATTTTCTTTCATTTCTATGTGTAAGTACATGATCGAAAGCGTGTAAAAGCTTTTATTATGGCTACGGTGGACTACGCGGGCTCAGTTCATTTGACTGTTTGGCCCTTAAAATAAATCATAACCACGGGGCCTAATCTGTTCAAGTACAAAGTTCCTTCTTTCCTTGCTAAGTAGTCTAACCCGAGGATGATGGCCCTTAATATTCGAGGTCGATCTTGAGAGGGCTCGGATATTGTTAATGTGACCGTTGATTCTGATTTAAAATTGGTCTTCGAATCTAAGTTAGCACGATTTACTGTTGCCTAATTAAAAACCTTGCTGGAAAACCCATTTGGGACAAAATCGGTTCAAGAGAAAAAAAGTGCAATGCGTGATTTCAGACCTAATAGTCAATTTATCCTTTGGTTGTTGTTTTCAAGTGTTAGTCCATTTCATAATATTATAAAAAGGGTAAATGAGATCGTACCTTAGCAGTAGTAAACTTTGAGTGCATCACGTTCCAGTTGTTAGGTAGCTATGCACCGTTTCCTGCTTTGAGTTTTTATGAGCCTTTGCCGCTAATCCCAATGATTCGATATGGTCTTTACCAACCCTAGTTTCCCTTCGTTCGGGTTCGGGGGTGTGCAGTGTTACTTTTCTTAACACCAAGTCCATGATCTTGAAATGTCAGAGGTTGGCTCTCCGGTTATAATACCTTTCTTTCCGCTGTTTCTGGGCGGCCAACCGGACTAGGGCGACCTCACGCCTTACATTCATTAGGTCCAGGATCGTGCTCATAGCCTCATCGTTTGATTCTTCGATCACATATCGAAACCTGAGGCTCAGTTCTCCCACTACGACCGGTATTATTGCTTCGGCACTTAGACCAATGAAAACGAAGTTGCCACGGTACTAGATTACGAGGTTGTACGGTATGCGCACAAGACTTCGAGCAGAATTTCCTACCATTTTCCTTTGGGATCGGTCTATCTCTTCTTTAGGTTTTGAATTATGGTTTTGTTTGTTGATTCCGCATGTCCTTTCCCCCTAGGGTGATAGGGTGTTGACAAGATCTTTTTGATCTTGTGCTCTTCGAAAAACTTGTTTACTTTGCTGCCGATGAATTGCTTCCGCTTATCACACACTATCTTGGCCAGTATCCCGAACCGACATATTATGTGGTCCCAAATGAAGTCAATGAATTCTTTTTCCCGGACTTTCTCAATCACTTGTGTAAAGCCCCATTAATTTTATAAGTAGTTCGGGTTAATTTTGAGCTTAAGGATGTAATTCCATTAAATTCGAACCGCATGAGAGTACCTAAATAGTACAAGGTTAATGAAATGCTTAGGATAATTACTTTACCAAATGAATCGAATATAAATCTAATGAAAATTAATAAAGGAACAAAAATTAAATGGAAACAAAGAGTTACGTTGGCTAAGAAAAGTCCTCCAGCACACTTGGAAAATTTATTAAGCTTCAAATGAATGAATATTAGATAATATGCATGGAAATGAGTGAAAATAAAATAAAGTAATCAAGCTTGCAACAAAGGAGGCTAATTAAAAATGAATTGGAAAAGTAAGGATGGCATGAAGTAAGGGGACAAGGAGACAAAGGAATAAAAAGTCCAAGAGTAGTAAGTTGGCAAACAAAGAATGAAATTTATATATCTCAATTTTGAAGCTGCCAAAGCTTGAGGCAGTGAACTTGTCCCATAGCGCCAAGTTGGCGTCCACACAAATTGAAGGAGTTGCGACGCACGCGATGAAGCATGCGGCACGTCCCAAGCGGCATCCGAGTTCTGAAGTCGTTTAAAGGCAATTACTGGAGGAGATTGGTCTTTTATTTTGGGCTTTGTCTTTGAAGACTTAGGAAGAGAAAGGAGTCCAATACCATTAATGCATCTTCAAGGTGAGAATTAAATGACTTTCTTTGGTAGATTTGGTTTCATTATTACATCTTTTAACCTTCCAACATTATGGAAATCATAGATTTTTGAAGAAAATCACAAGAACTCATATCTTGAATTTTCTAGGGTTTGACAAAGAGGTAATCTCTTCTCTCCAAAATTATGTATTATACTCCATGGATGTAGTAGAGTATATTTATGAAGATATATTTGTATTTAAACATATATTCATGAAACACTAGGAGATTTGATTGGTAGGGATGATGAATAGTGTTGGGTCTTACTTGAACGATATTGTTTTGAGACTCTAATAGAACAATTAGGTACCATGTTATGTTTTAATGAAGGATTTGGAGTTAAAATTCAAGGGTTGACCTTCAAATGAGGAAATGGGGGTTTTGCTCAACTTATGAAATTGGATTAAAGTGTTAAATACTTAGTAGGTTTAGTTGGTATTGTTATGACACGTTATTGAATTTTGTGAGTTCGTATATGTAGATTGTGACTTGTTGGCATTATTGGCCTATTTGAGTTAAAGTTGGAATCAATTTGAGGTACGTTGAAACTTATTACCCTCAGAGCTTTTCTCCAAACTCATATCGAAATACGATTAAATTGAATTTCTAAATGTGAGTCCTAGCCTATGGGGACGAGCGAGTTGGGATTGTACCATTTCTTGCATCATAAAATATTGAAGTGCTATGAATATTATTTTCTTGAAATGTTATTCAAATTTCTAAAACTAAATAAATGAGGAATAACTCTTGTAGTATTTTTGAAATGGAAATACATGAGTTGTGAAATATCTTGGATTTGACTATTCTCAAATAGTTGATTTGGCTATGAGCATCGTCATTGATAAATGTAAAGGTTTTGGGAGTTACTTAAGTTCACCGAGATTGACCTTGGATACTTTTCCTCATTAGATCATGAAACTACATGTGTTGGTGTAGGCGTAGAACCTACCTTACGGTTGGGAACTATGACATAGTACTTCCCATTAGGGGTACTATTGTGCTACTTTATTAGCACGACTGAGTCGATTCGTGTGGCAAAAGGATGAGAGCAAGTAGGGTATATGATATTTTCCGCTAGGTACATAACCTAGTTGAACTTCTTTCGTGTCGGTGATGTTATAATGCTCTCGGTAAATGAAAAATCTAACATAATTTTCAAAGGTTAATGCTAAAGGAAGATTTTGAAATTTGTTTTACCATACTATTTTATTTTTATTTTCTAAATTATTAATCGATATGAAGGATTCATTCTTATATCAATTGTTATTGCATATCTTATATCTTCTAAAGTCTTGTTCTATTTTATTTTGGGTTACGATTCATGATTCGTACTAGGCATGTTGAGCTTAGGCCTTTCAGCCACATTTTCATTTATGTTTTCAGAGAGCTGGACCTGAGCAGCTTGGATCGCGTGTTTAGGGCAGCTCTACATTTTCTATTGACGATTTTGGTGAGACTCCACACTCGTACCCGTGGAGAACTTTATTATATTATTATCCGTTGAGCCATAGGGTTATGCATTCGTTGGCTATTTCATTCCGTGTCATAGAGATTCGATAGACAATAGTAGTATTCATTTTGGGTTGTAATTCTATGGTTACTCATATGACATGCATGAATGAACTTTCTTTTTCCTTATGAAGTTCTCTTTCAAAGAAAAATATTTACTTAAATATATTATTCATATATTATTTTATATCTTAATATGATTGTACTTGAAGAGCTTTCGCATCCTCCTGTTAGGCACATAGGTGAGTATTAATTTATCGGATGGTTCACTCAGTTAGGGTAGAGTACCGAGTGCCGGTCACGTGGTTTTAGGGTGTGACAAACTTGGTATCAGAGCCAAAGGTTCTAATTTGAGTCCTAGGAAGTCTATGGAATCATGTCTGGTAGAGTTCTCCTTATTGGTGTGTTGTACACCACACTTATATAGAGAAGGCTATATGGACATTATAAGAGTACTTCACTCTTTCTTCTTATTCTAGAATCCTGTAATAGACTTAAGAAATATTTCCTAACGCATACGCTATATCTATTGGCAGAAGATGGTGAATATGCGTGGCAGTAATATGAACCGGAAGCTGCTCCTATACCTGATGCGGCTTCGGCATGGGTACCCGCTAGACCTAGCGGTCGACCTCCGAAGGATGCAAAAGCACGGACTGTGCCAGTTTCAATAACTCCAAGGATGGTCCAGGAGCTCTAGGAAGAAGTTGATGAGGCGCCTGATCCACCTCCAGAACCAAATCACTTGGAGAAGACCCTCACTGATATTAGGAAGGCTATGGATACTTTTGCTGACTCATGGCTATGTAGACCCAACAAAACCTTCAAGTGGGTATTCAGGCACTCCAACAAGTAGGGATGAGATCACTAGTGGTTGAGGACATGGCGTAGTTGGCCATGAAATTTGTGACACTTGAGCCATCAGTTTTCACCGGTACATATCCTACTGCGGACCCTTTGGACTTCTTGGAGGAAGTTGAGAAAACTACTACCTTGCTGGGAGTTAAAGACTACTGGGTGGTTCGGTTGGCAGCCTACCGGTTGAAAGACATTTCTGACATCTGGTTCAAAGGGGTAGAGAAGATTCGACTGGAGGATGCACCTCCAATGATTTGGGCGGAATAAGAAGATCTTCGTTAAGAAGTGGTTACCACCGGGAATGAGAGCTGCTTATGCGATATTGTTTGAGACCTTAAAGCAGGATACTATGACCGTTCTAGATTATAGCATCAAATTCGAGAAGTTATCCCGTTATGATACCCACCTCATTCCCACCGAGGATGAGAAGATTGATTGCTTTGCTTCTGGATTCATTTCGGGCATCAGAAAAGATACAGCTAGCGGGAGAAGAAACACCACCTTTACTGACTTTGTGGATTTAACAATGAATCTTGAGAGGATTCATCAGGAGAAGGGGGACAATAGGGAGCAGAACAAAAAGGTCCGGACTTTTGGCACTTTCAGTGCAGTGCCTAATTCGGGCAAGGGGCAGAGCAGCAGAGGGCCATATGGCCCACCGCAGTTTATGATGCAGACAGCTTCCAGTAGCCCTCCAGTGGCATACAGTACCAGACATGGAGGCCAGTCTAGGCCCGTTCAGAGTGACCACCGTACTGCACAACAGGCTCAAAGTAGTATGGGTTCTCATCAGCGTCGGTCTAGAGCTACCAGGGGACCCCGTGGTCCGTGCTATGGTTGCGGGTTAATGGCTCATATCTGAAAGTTTTGCCCTAATGGTAAACAGGGTTCGATAGCTCATCCGTCAGCATCTATGGTTATGACTTTGGTTGCACCGCCCCCCACATAGGGTTATGGATCCCACGTGGGCATAATGCTGGAAAGTTTCCGCAAGAAGCTACTACTTCTCAGGGGATTCATCCTCGTTTCTATGCCATGCCTACTCGCCATACTGCAGAGGCTTCAGATGCTGTCATCACAGGTATACTTACTCTTTGTACTCTAGATGCTTATGCTCTTATGGACCCCGTATCTACTTTTTCCTATGTTACTACGTACTTTGTTTTGGATTTTGGGTTAGAGACAGAACAACTACTAGAACCATTTTCTATGCCGACTTTGGTGGGAGATTCTGTTGTTGCCTCACGGGTCTATATGAGTTGTGTGATTATAATTCAAGATCGAGAGACTATGGCATACCTCATTGAGCTAGAAATGGTTGACTTTGATGTGATCATGGAATTGGATTGGTTATACAAGTGTTACGCCATTCTTGATTGTCGTGCTAAAGTGATCAAGCTTGAGTTTCCTAATTAGTTAGTTCGTAAGTGGAAAGACAATATTAATGAGCCTCGGGGTAAGTTTATTTCATACCTTAAGGATAAGAAGATGATTACGAAGGGATTTCTTTATAATTTAGTCAGAGTCACTGACACAATTGCGGAGGTAACAAACATTCAGTCTATGCCAGTTGTTAATGAGTTTCCTAATTTGTTTCCTGAGGAGCTTCCGGGTATTCCACTAGATCGGGTCATCGACTTTGGGATAGATTTGGTTCCAGATACTCAGTCGATATCTATTCCACCATACCGAATGGCTCCAGCTGAGTTGAGAAGAATTAAAGGAGCAATTGAAAGATTTATTGGATAAAGGGTTTATTAGACATAGTGTATCACCTCGCCAGTGTTATTTGTGAAAAAGAAAGATCGTTCCTTGAGGATGTGTATTGACTATAAGCACCTTAACAAGGTGACCGTCAAGAATAGATATCCATTGCCTCGAATAGATGACTTGTTTGGCCAACTGCAAGAGGTGAAGTACTTCTCGAAGATTGATTTATGGTCGGGGTATCATCAATAGAAAATTTGAGAGAAGGATATTCCCAAAACGGATTTTCGGACCAGCTACGGGCATTATGAATATTTGGTGATATCATTTGGGTTAACAAATGCACCCCGGCCTTTATGGATCTAACGAATCAGGTTTTCAAACCATTTCTTGATAGGTTCATGATTATTTTCATTGATGATATATTAGTCTATTCGCGAATTCAAGAGGAACATGCCAATCATTTGAGGATAGTGTTGCAGACGCTTCTGGAGCATGATTTGTATGCCTAAGTGTGAATTGTGGCTTGAATATGTAGCATTCTTGGGTCACGTGGTAACTCGTGAAGGTATCAGGCTTGATCCTCAAAAGATTGAAGCGGTTAAGAGTTGGTCTAGACCACTACACCGATAGAGATCCGTAGTTTCTTGGGATTAGCGGGCTACTATTAGCGGTTTGTTGAAGGATTTTCTACTCTTGAATTTTCGTTAACAGAGTTAACGCAGAAAGCAGTGAAGTTTCAGTGGCTGGATGCTTGTGAAGCTTTAATGATTTGAAAGCTAGATTGACTACAACACCGGTGTTGACCTTGCCAACAGGTTCAGATGGCTTTGCGGTGTATTGGGACGCCTCTAGAGTTAGGTTGGGTTGTGCATTGATACAGAAAGGTAAGGTTATTGCTTATGCTTCTATACAATTGAAGATCCATGAGAAGAACTATCCGACCCGTGACTTGGAACTTGCCGCGATGGTATTTTCCTTGAAAATTTGACGGTATCATTTTTACGGTTTGTGAAGTATATATAGACCATAAAAGCTTTCAACATATATTCAAGCAGAGGGAATTAAACTTGAGAAAGGATATGGTTAGATTTATTGAAAGATTATGATTTAAGCATTTATTACCATCCGGGAAAGGCGAATGGGCAGCCGACGCTCTAAGCCAAAAGTCAGGAGGTACTTTGGCACATTTACCGATAAATAAAGATCTTTCCCCTTGTGCCATACAACGTCCCTCTGTTATTGAGAGTGTCAAGGTTACACGATTTGAAGATCCAAATTTGGTGAATATTCAAAATGGTGTACAATCTAAAGATATCCTTGCTTTTTCTCTTGACGAGGATGGGGTGTTGAGGATGAACGGTCTCTTGTGCAGGACAGATGTTGATGGACTTCGTAATGAAATTATAGCTGAGGCACATATTTCGATGTATTATATACATACAGGGTCCACAAAAATGTACAAGGACTTATGGGAGATCTATTGGTGGAATCGGATGAAGGAAAACATTTCGGACTTCGTGGCTAGATGTTTAAATTTCCAACAAGTAAAATCTGAGCATCAAAGACCTGGTAGGTTGGCTCAGAATATTGAGATTCCACTTTGGAAGTGGGAGATGATTAATATGGACTATGTTGTGGGTTTGACTCGCACTTTCTTGAAGCATGACTCTATTTGGGTGATTGTAGACCGACTTACAAAGTCGACATATTTCTTACCAGTAAAGATGACTGACACAGCACCGCAGTATGCTAAGTTGTACTTGAAAGAAATTGTCAGACTTCACGAAATTAAAGTTTCCATTATATCTGATAGAGGAGCCCGATTTACTTCTCACTTTTGGAAATCCTTTCAAGAAGGATTGGGTGCAAGTGTCAATTCGAGTACCGCTTTTCAATCACAGACCGGCGGACAGGCTGAGAGGACTATTCAGACGCTTGAGGATATGTGCGAGCTTGTGTCCTTGATTTTGTTGGGAATTGGGATGAACACTTACCTTTGGTTGAATGCCTACAATAATAACTATCAAGCTATTATCCAATTGGCTCCCTATGAGTCTTTGTACGGACGACGTTGTGGAACACCTATTGGATGGTTTGAGCCGACTAAGGTAGGACTACTTGGTCCTGATCCTGTACATGATGCCTTAGAGAAGGTGGCTTTGATTCAATAACGTCTTAAGAACACTCAGAGTCGGAAAAAAAGCTATATATATGTACATCTTTGTAATTTGGAGTTTAAAGAGGGTGATGAAATATTCTTGAAGGTATCTCCAATGAAGGGCGTTTTGAGATTTGGGAAAAAAAGGCATGTAAGTACTAGATTCATTGGTCCATATCGAGTCTTGAAAAGGATCGGTGAAGTAGCCTACAAGCTGGAGTAACCTTTATCGATGACTTTGGTTCATTCTATTTTTCATGTATCGATACTACGGGGGTATGTGCTCGATCATGCTCACATCATCTCGCCGAAGGTAGTAGAAATAAATAACGGTTTAATTTATGATGAAGAACCGATTGAGATTCTTGATAGGCAAGTCCGTAAGTTGAGGACTAAAGACATAGCTTCAGTTAAAGTGTTATGGCGTAATCATGACTATGTGGAGGCTAATTGGGAGGCCGAGGAGGATATAAAAATTTGATACCCCCACTTGTTCGCGACTTCAGGTATGTCTACTTTTTGAAATTTTGACTTTAGAGTTTATCATAATTTACATGGGATAGGTGATTGATTGGTTCATCTATTGTACATGGTTGTTAGACTTGTTTTATGGTAAAAAAATTTATTGTTGTGATACCGATAATGGCTATATAGTAATGTTTTCAGGCATATGAGGTTGTGGGTATATTTATGGAGATAGTTGTGATGAGTTAAGGCATGTGGGAACTTTCATATTATATTCTCGTGATTCTCTAGCAGGTTGAAGATTTTAGATAGGCCTATATACAAAGGGGTCACTGTCAAAATTCGTGAAAGTTTAGAGAGTTAGTCAAATTTTAAATCCTTAAGAGTTAAGGATTTAGAAAATACATGGAGATTACACTTTTGGACTTTATTACGACCATGGATTTAAATTCAAGGATGAATGTTTCTAAGTGGAGGAGAATTTAAATCCCCGTGAATTTTCATAATTAATTCGGGTTAATTTTGAGCTTAAAGATGTAATTCTATTAAATTCGAACCGCATGTGAGTACCTAAATGGTACAAGGTTAATGAAATGCTTAAGGATAATTACTTTACCAAATGAATTGAGTATGAATATAATGAAAATTAATAAGGGAACTAAAAGGAAATGAAAACAAAGAGTTACGTTGGCTGATAAAAGTCCGCCAACACGCTTGGAAAATTTATTAAGCTTAAAAGGGATCGATATTAGATAATATGCATGGAAATGGGTGAAAATAAAAAAAAAAATAAAGGTTGAAACAAAGGAGGCTAATTAAAAATGAATTGTAAAGTAAGGATGTCATGAAGTAAGGGGACAAGGAGACACAGGAATACAAAGTCCAAGAGTAGTAAATTGGCAAACAAAGAATGAAGTTTATATGTCTCGATTTTGAAGCTACCAAAATTTGAGGAAGTGAACTTGTCCCATAGCGCCAAAGTTGGCGTCCACACAAATTGAAGGAGCTGGGACGCATGCGATAAAACATGTGACGCATCCCAAGCGGCATCCGAGTTCAGAAGCCTTTTAAAGGCAATTACGGGAGGAGATTGGTCTTTTATTTTGGGCTTTGTCTTTGAAGACTTAGGAAGAGAAAGAAGTCTCCTACCATTAATGCATCTTCAAGGCGAGAATTAAATGCCTTTCTTTAGTAGATTTGGTTCCTTTATTACATCTCTTAACCCTCAAACATTATGAAAATCATATATTTTTGAAGAAAATCTCAAGAACACTTCAAGAACTCAAACCTTGAATTTTCTAGGGTTTGACAAAGAGGTGATTTCTTCATTCCAAATTTATGTATTATACTCCATGGACATAGTAGAGTATATTTATGAAGATGAATTTGTATTTAAACATCTATTCATGAAACCATAGAAAAGTTGATTGGTATGGATAGTGAATAATGTTGGGTCTTACTTGAACGATATCGTTTTAAGATTCTAATAGAATAATTAGGTACCATGTTATGTTTAATGAAGGATTTGGAGTAAAAATTAATGGGTTGACCTTCAAATGATGAAATAGGTATTTTCCTCAACTTATGAAATTGGATTAAAGTGTTAAATACTTAGTTGTTTTAGTTGGTATTGTTGTGACGCGTTATTGAATTTCATGAGTTCGTATATGTAGATTGTGACTTGTTGGAATTATTGGCCCATTTGGGGTAAGGTTGAAAGAAATTTGAGGTACGTTGAAACTTATTACCCTCGGAGCTTTTCTCCAAACTCATATCGAAACACGATTAAATTGAATTTCTAAATGTGAGTCCTAGCCTGTGAGGACGAGCGAGTTGGGATTGTACCATTTCTTGCATCATAAAAGATTTAAGTTCTATGAATATTATTTTCTTGAAATGTTATTCAAATTTTAAAACTAAATAAATGAGGAATAACACTTGTAGTATTTTTTAAATAGAAATACATGAGTTGTGAAATATCTTGGATTTAAGTATCCTCAAATAGTTGATTTGGCTATGGGCATCGTCATTGATAAATGTAAAGGTTTTGGGAGTTACTTAAGTTAACCGAGATTGACCTCGGATACTTTTCCTCATTAGGCCATGAAACTACACGTGCCGGTGTAGGCGTAGAACCTACCTTATGGTTGGAAACTACGACATAGTACTTCCCGTTTGGGGGTACTATTGTGCTACTTTATTAGCACGACTGAGTCGATTCGTGCGTCAAAACGATGAGACGACTTGATCAAGTAGGGTATATGATACTTTTCGCTAGGTACATAGCCTGGTTGACCTTCTTTCGTGTCGGTGATGGTATAGTGCTCCCGGTAAATGAAAATTTAACATGATTTGTAAAGATTAATGCTAAAGGAAGACTTTGAAATATGTTTTACCATACTATTTTATTTTTATTTTCTAAATTGTAATCGATATGAAGGCTTCTTTCTTATATCAGTTGTTATTGCATATATTATATCTTCTTAAGTCTTGTCCTATTTTATTTTAGGGAACGGTTCATGATTCGTACTAGGCATGTGGAGCTTAGGCCTTTTGGCCTCATTTCCATTTATGTTTTCAGGGACTAGACCTAAGTAGCTTGGATCGCATGGTTAGGGAAACTCTACATTTTCTTTTGAGGCTTTTGGTGAGACTCCACACTCGTACCCGTGGAGAACTTTATTATATTATTATCCTATGAGCCATAGGGTTATGCCTTGGTTGTCTATTCATGCTGTGCTATAGAGATTCCATAGACAATAGTAGTATTCATTTTGGGTTGTAATCCTATGGTTACTCATATGGCAAACATGAATGAACTTTCTTTTATCCTTATGAAGTTCTCTTTCAAAGAAACATATGTAAAATTCATGCTTGTTTTATATCTTAATATGACTGTACTTGAAGACGCTTTCACATCCTCTTGTTAGGTATATAGGTGAGTATTATTCTATGGGATGGTTCACTCGAGCCGGGTAGAGTACCAAGTGTCGGTCATGTGGTTTTAGGGCCTGACAGCTTGAGCCTCGACCCATTTAAAGAAATAATCAATCATAAACAATATGAATTGAGCTTTACCATATGCCCACGACAAGAGACCGACAGTGTCCATTATCCGCTTCATGAATGGCCAAGGTGACAAGATCGTAGTATCTCTCCGGGTTGGTGGATCATCGGTGTGTGTCTCCGACCACCGTCGCATCTTCGTATAAAGTCCTTTGAATCTTTCTCCCTATCGATCCAATAATAGCCGACCTTGATTATCTTACGAACCAAAGATTCTGCCAATGCCTTCGTGAACTTCTATCAAAACACATTAGGTATCTCTCGGTCCCAAGCAAATGGCAAGCGGGCCGTCGAACGTTCTTCTTAACAGAGTTCATTCGGACAGGCTGAACCTGGCCGCCTTCGTGCGTAGAGCTCTCTATTCTTCAAGATCCCAGGGAAACTTCCTAGTCTTCAAGTTGTCTATGTATTTGTTTCTCCAATCCCAAGTTAAACTTGTTGAGTTTATTTCGGCATGGCCTTCTTTCACTACTGATTTCATGAGCGGTACGGCCGTTCCTAACCTGAATTCATCATCATCAACCAATGATCCCAAGTTAGCCAGAGCATCGGCCTCGCTATTTTGATATTTGGGTACGTGTTGCAGGGCCCGTTCCTTGAATTGATGCAGCGCTACCTGTTTGTCTAAATACCTTCGCGTTCGTTCCTCTTTTACTTCGAACGTACTATTTACTTGACTTATCACAAGGAGGGAATCACACTTAGCTTCGACCACCTCGGCCCCCAAGCTTTAGCCAATTCATGACCTGTAATCATGACCTCATACTTGGGCTCATTGTTAGTCAATTTTAGGCAAAGGAAAAGAGTCCTTAGGGCACGTCTTGTTCAAGTCTTTGTAATCTATGCACATTCTTAATGTATTCCCCCTTTTAGGCACTACCACTATGTTAGCTAACCAATCGGGGTACTTAACTTCCCGAATTGAACCTATTTTAAGGAGTTTAGATACCTTGTCTTTGATGAATGCATGTTTGACTTCGGACTAAGGCCTCCTCTTCTGTTTGACCGGGTGGAACTTTGTATCTAAGTTCAACTTATCAGTGGTTATTTCTAGCGGGATCCGTGTCATATCAAGATGGGACTAAGCGAAACAATCCATGCTAGCTATAAGGAATTCAATGAGTTTTTTCCTGAGCTCGAGAGTTAACCCCGTGCCCATGTATACATTCCTATCAAGCAAGTGTTATATTAATATGACTTACTCCAGCTCCTCGACCGCTGATTTTGTGGCATCAAAATCATCAGGGGCGATGAACGACCTAGGGATCCTGTAATCATCATCCTCGCCTGCTTCTTGCTTTTACAGTTCGGTCGGGGCTGGTGTCAGTGATTGCTGTTTAGTTTTTTCCTTCCTAACCAGCTCCGTGTTCTTTGATGTAGAGAGTATGAACGTCGGGATCACCTCGTCGATCGCAAATATTTCTTTTACGGCCGGCTACCTTTCGTAAACTGTCTTGATCCCTCCCGATGTAGGGAACTTCAGTGTCTGCTGTAGTGTCGAGGGAACTTCCCTCACGCTTTGAATCCATGGCCTTCCGAATAGAGCATTATATCTCATGTCCCCTTCAATCACATAGAATGTTGTTTCTTGAATGGTCCCGGCGGTGTTCGCCAGTAGGGTTATCTCCCTTTTAGTAATTTCGCATGCAATGTTGAATCCATTTAAAACCCGGACTGCAAGCACTATTTGGTCTTGTAGACCCAACTGATATACGATTCTCGATCTGATGATATTGGTCGAGCTACCTATATCAATTAACACATGCTTAACTCGACATTTATTTATGAGTACATATATTACCGTTGCATCATTATGTGGTTGCATGATGCCCTCAACATTCTCATCGTTGAATGAGATGGTCCCCTCCGATGTATAGTCTCGGGTTCGTTTTACCCTTGTGATAGACACTTTAGTGCGCTTTAGCGTTGGTCCCTGGGGGACGTCGACTCCACCAGTGATAATGTTGATGACATTCTGAGGTTCCTCTTGTTTGGTCTGTTTGTTAGAGTACCTATTCTTGAAGTTACTTTTGGCTCGATCACTCAGAAATTCCTAAAGATGTCCGTTGTTGAATAATTGGGCCACTTCTTCCCTTAATTGTCGGAAGTCCTCAGTTCTATGTCCATGAGTGCCGTGATACTTACACAATAGGTTAGGGTCTCTCTGGGTAGGGTCGGACTGCAATGGTCAAGGTTACTTGGTGTCTTTGATGCGCCCGATAGCAGATATGATGTTGGAAACATCGACATTGAAGTTGTATTCTGATGGTGCCTCTCTGGCCCCGTGTGGCCTGACAAAACCATATTTTCTCATGAGTCTCCGACTATTGTGGCCTCGATCGTTCCTTTTTTCATTTCTCGCAAGGTTACGCCTAGATCTGTTACCCCTTCGATCTCCATTATACGGTTGATACATGTTTTTGTTCGGTCTTGGTTCATGATCGATGACTATCTTAGACCTTTCATTAGTTTTGGCAGGATAAGCAGACCCGGAGGGGGCCCCGAGTTGATCGTCCTCGACTCTGAGTTTTGACTGGTACATGTTATGGACTTCGGCCCAAGTTATCACTGGATATTGTATCAAATTCTGTTTCAACTGTTGTGAAGCGAAGGAGCTTCGAGGATTGAGTCCTTCAGTAATTTCTGAACGACCCAATCATCTGCAACCAAAGACAGGCCCATCCGTTCCATTTGAAACCTCGATACGAATTCCCTTAGCATTTCGTTATGTCTTTGTTTTACTTTGAAAATGTCCGATTTTCTGGTCTCGACCATGATATCCCCGGCGTGTGCTTTTACAAAGGCATCTGCAAGCATAAAAAACAAATCAATAGAATTTGGGGGCAAGTTGTGATACCATATCATTGCTCCCTTTGACAAGGTTTCTCCGAACCTTTTCAGCAAAACCGACTCGATTTCGTCATCTTCTAAGTCATTTCCCTTAATGGCACACGTGTAGGAGGTCACAAGCTCGTTAGGATCCTAGGTTCCATTATACTTCTTAATATCGGGCATACGGAACTTCTTCGGGATTGGCTTTGGTGCCGCACTAGGAGGGAAAGGTTTTTGGACAAATTTCTTGGAGTCCAGGCCTTCCAATATCGGGGGCGATCCTGGGATTTGATCAACCCTGGAGTTATAGGTCTTCTCCACCTCTTTGTCAATTGCCTCAATTTTATCCTCCCCCAATTCCACCCGTTTTGTCAGTTCCTCAAGCATTTTCATTATCTCAGGGTTGGTCCCGGATTCAGCTTCATCCGACCTTTCTATGACTTGCTCATTTCTTCAGGTGTTTTTCTGGGATAGTTCGGGCTCAACTTTACTGGGGGAGCGTCTTTGATTCTGTAGTTGTGTTATCGCCACCTGTAGGCTTGTAACATTTCGGAGATCACCTGCAGGCCCGTCGCCTTCACCTTCAGGCGTACCTCGAGTCGTTGGCTGTTCTCCTCTGTGAATACTGTTCTCGGGGTCGGTCAATAGATTGACATCGATGTCTACATGTGAGTTGGCATCGATTGGGTCTGCAACTAGGACTCGGTTAGGATAAGCAGGGGCACCTCGTTGCTAGGTACCATATTGTTGTTTTCTCCATGATGGCCAGACTCAGCGTCAACGTCCAAGTGAGCAGACTGAGAGTTTGGCATTCTTAGTTTGGATCTGAAATCAAAATCTTAAAGAACAAGTGTAAAATATAGTGTGTTATGGAAACTTGTATCAAACTGCCACTATTATCCTTAGCCCCATGATGGGCATCAAACTGTTTACATTTAAAATGGATAACAATTGAATTTTTACGCGATTTTAAGAATATATGGGTTAGTTTAATACAATTGATTAATGACGTTAGATACACAAATAAAAGATAGAACAAATAGCCAAATCAATGATGATAGTGGATCTGGGCTCGGTTGAAAGCTTAACAAGAAGCGTGCCTTCGGTTCCGAGCCAACACTTATGTTGAACTTATGAACAAAAGTAAGAACTTTGAATAACTTTTAGGAATAGAGAAAACATATGTATATTGCCTTGGTATGCATGATATCATATGTTAAATAAATAATCAGCTCCCCTTTACATAGTAGCAACTGATTTGCCACTTTTTTCCTTTATCTCTGTGTCCAATGATAATTTTAAAACTCAAAGAAGGGAGTTGAATGGTTTTATCTGAAATTCAACAGTTCGTGCAAGACTGATGTATCCACTTAAACTTTGGAAGTATAATCAAAAAACAACAACGAATCCAGTAAAATTTTATTAGTGAAATCTGAAAAGGATAGTGGGTACGCAAATTTTACCCTATCCCGAAAAAATAAAAAAATTGTTTCCAAGAAACCCTCGTCAAAGAAGCATAATCTGAAAAGAAGAAAAGAAAAAAAAGGAGTGCTGCAAAGAGTTTAGATCAATAATTTTCTTTTGAAACATTGTTTATGTTTTGGACTTATCATGAATTTTATATTTAGCACTCCTAGTACGATTTTCTCTATATTTCTCGTGGTCAATTTATGGAAGGCTGTAACAGTTAATTGAATACAAAAATGGGAATTCAATTCACTGGTGATTGTGTACTAGCTCGAGAGTCTAAAAGCTAACAGTCTGTCGTGATAATTTATACGAACAAACTTCTTTATAACAGTCTCGTTCATTCCGAATATTTTTATTAATGATATAACAAAAATACTGTTATAGAGAACATATAAATATAACATAAAAATTAGTTTTGAAAAAACTTAATTTTTATAGTAAAATATTATTATATAAAAATACTGTTATAGAGAGATTTGGTTGAATAACCGATTCAACTTAATTATCTTTTTTTTTATTGATCTTTAATTATTACCTTTTTTGCTACTTGTACCTATGTTTATATGTTCAACCTAAAAAAATATAACAATAATTTTTCATCAACACAAACAAATCAAATCCGTATTAACTATTTAAAATCTTTTCTTACCGACCCTTAAAAAAAAAAAAAAGAGAATACTCGTCACGTTGGTGGATTTCCATATCTGAAAGTTTCAAATTGAAACCACAAAATGAAGACACGTCAAAAATATAGCCTTACAATACAAAACCACCATATAATAAAATAATACTCCTCAGACATTGTATTCTGTGTCATTCACTTTCATCCTTATCCATTAAACTTTATACTAAATACACTCCCTATATATATAGGCCAAAACAAAGTTGAATATCCAACAAAAATAAAGCAAAAAAACCAACTTGAAATTTCCAAATTACAAAATTAAAAGTTACTCAAATTTTGATTTTTGAATACTACCATATAAGTTTAGAATGGCTGATATTGCTATGTTGGTTGCAGAAGAATATGAAAGGAGGGTCAAGAATTCAAGAATTAATAATGGGGAAGTAGAACATATTGAATTATTTTCTTCATTTTCAGTTTTGGCTCAGAAGGTTAAAGGGTCTAATTCTAGAATAAAGATGAGAGTTGGAGAAGATAGGATTTATGAGAAGAGAGTTTATTTTGTACCTCAGACTGACGTTGGTGTTGCTGCCATTAATGGTGTATTTTCTGCTTGAAGAAAAGTAAAGCAGTTTTGATTTTTCTTTGTTTTTACATTTCTGGTAAAGGTTGTATATGCTTTCTTGTAATATCATTTTGTTGGTTTTTGCTTTTTTCTTTGTTTTTTTTTTAAATTTTTATTATGGAATTTGTAAATTGAAGTCGCAATAGTATGGTAAAAAGTCTAACCATAATTAGTTTGATTTAATTTTAACTAAAAAAAAAGTCAAATTGAAAACAAACCAATCCGACATTATATGTATATAAATTTTAACTATATTTAATACATAATTTTTTTTATTGTAGTATAGTTTATAAATATTTTTTAAAGTTTTTTTAAATTTTTATCATTTAACGTATTCAAACTTGAACTTATAACTTTTGAATGCTACAAGTTTGATAGTCTATAAATATCGGTAACTCAAATAAATTCTAAATCGAAATCAAATCAATATTAATGCTAACAAAAAATAATAGTGTTGGATATCTATTTTTTTAATTTTTTTTATGATTTAGATAAAATGTACAACTTATTTTTTTCAGTATTTAGTCATATAAATAATAATAGTACCTATTAGTCGTACTTATTTTAGCAACTTAGTAATTTCATTATGTTTGTTTTTATTATGACTTCTTAAAAATATTTATTTTATGCTATGTTATTATCGTTATTGATGAATATTTTAGCATAATGTTATGGTGTATCTCATATTTTATGTTATTCTCTTGAAAAATATATCTTATTAGGATTAAAGAAATATTTGGAGTGCAAATTTCTGCTATGAAAGCTTTATAGAAAAAAAATCAAAAAAACTTGAAAACCCGATAAAATAGAAAACAATCGAGATTAAAAAATTTGATTTTTATTAGTTTGAACTTTATATTTAATAACTCGATACAATTAATTTGATTTGATAATTAAAAAATTCGAATCAATCCGACCTATGTACACCCAATGAGTACTTCATACTCAAGTTCGCCGTTCAGTTCATTTTTCTTTTCCTCTCCGTTACCTTAGTTATTATATTTTTTTTATAACTAAGATGGAATTTCTTATTAAAAATAGTAAGGTTACATTCAACCTACCATACTTCTTGATGCCTAATGGTTTTAAAGTTTCCATTATGTGACCATGTTTAATTAGTTTTCCACTTCTCCTTTTCTTAGGTTGCTTTATTTTTTTACAAAATTCGGGTCTTTGTAACAACATTATCATAGTTATTAGAACTTAGGAATGGTAAAAATTGTACGGGGCATCCTATTTGGTCTCCCCCATTTAACCTATACCTGCTTTTTAAAATTTTTTTAACTTGTACCCATTTTTTAAATAACTTCAGCTCCCCTTTCCCTCGCTGAGCTGAAGTTCACCAGTTAAGCTGAAGTTCGCCAGTTATAAAGACAAAACTTCAGCATACGGGGCTGAAGTTTCCCAATTACAAAGACAAAACTTTAGCTCTAGAGGTGAAGTTTCCCAAAAGCAACAACTTCAGCATACGGAGTTGAAGTTCCCCAGTTACAAAGACAAAACTTCAACTCAATAGCTGAAGTTCCCCAGTGTAACTGGGGGAACTTCAGCCCCGTATGCTGAAGTTCCCCATTTACAAAAGACAAAACTTCAGCTCTATAGCTGAAGTTCCCCAGTGTAACTGGGGGAACTTCAGCCCCGTATGCTGAAGTTCCCCATTTACAAAAGACAAAACTTCAGCTCTATAGCTGAAGTTCCCCAGTGTAACTGGGGGAACTTCAGCCCCGTATGCTGAAGTTCCCCATTTACAAAGACAAAAACTTCAGCTCTAGAGCTGAAGTTCCCCATTTACTAGAGCTGAAGAATTTCAGCTCTAGAGCTAAAGTTCGCAAGCTACTTCAAGCCCGTCTACTAGAATGCTGAAGTTATGCGCAAAAGCGGTACGGATGCAAATTTTTTTATAAAGCGGGTATAAGTTAAAACGTGGCACAAAAAGTGAGTACGGATGCAAAATCCCCTTAGAAATGTGTCGAAACCATTGGGATACTTACGCAACTAGCCAGTTGGATTTATTGTTTATCTTTTTTAGTCGGTATGTTAGATTATATATTAATTATACACGATTACACTCTATATACATATTAGTTTACGTGATTGGGTGGCCAACTATTTAAGTTAATTTTTCAACTATTTTCTGGGCCTTTCGTTTCTATGGGCCATGGAAAATACAAGTCCATGTCACTTCTTCTTTACTTGTCGTTTATGGAGGATTTGCAACCGTATCCTATATTTGTGTCATCTTTTAATCTGTATCCTATTTTTAAAAATTATTGATTTGGTAGACAGTTGATAAAAAATCTGTAATAATATGACAATTACACCCCTGACAAATCGCGTGATCTGCAACTTCATTCGTGAAAAAAGATCTCCTTCTCTCCTCTCAGCAGCTTTACCAAAAAACCAGAAACTTATCCAGATTCATCTTCAGAATCACACTTGCATGAAGTTGTTTCACCTTGAAGATAAAACTTCAGGCTAATGTAGCATGAAGTTGTTTCATGTTGAAGCTAAAACTTCATGCTAATATAGCATGAAGTTGTTTCACATTGAAGCTAAAACTTCATGCTAATGCATGTTGAAGTTATTTATCCTGCAGTCTACATGTGTTTTATCCGAAACTTCAGTCTAAACATACTGAAGTTATTTAGTTCATTTGCTAAAACTCCAGTTTAAACATGCTGAAGTTATTTAGTTCATTTGCGAAAAGTTCAGACTAAAGTTATTTGCTAAAACTTCAGACTAAACATGCTTAAGTTTTTGTCTTGCAGTATGTAATTTTTTAATGAGTTTTTGCTAATGCATACTGGAGTTATTTAGGGATCGTTTGGTAGGGTGTATAAGAATAGTGCGGAATAATGTGTATTAGTAATGCATGGATTAGTAATGCATGGGTTAATAATAAGTATTAGCTATTAAAATATTATTTCTTATCTACTGTTTGGTGTGAGGTATTAAAATTATAATGCATTGCATAATTTTTAAGAAAAATAGTTGCTTACAAAAATGCCTCCATATTCTCTAGCTTTAAGGAACTTTAAGGACAATTTTGTCTTTAACTATGCTAATGCATGCATTAAAGCCTTGGTATTACTAATGCCATGGTTTTCTATACTTATGCATAGGATAATGCCAAGTATAATGTATAACTAATACAAGTTTTAGTTATACACAAGTTGAAAAAATGTACCAAACAAGGTATTAGTAATGCATAGAGCTAATGCTTGCATTATTTTGTCTAATACCTCCTACCAAACGACCCCTTAGTTCATTTGCTAAAATTTCAGACTAAACATGCTTAAGTTTTTTTAGTTCATTTGCTAAAACTTCAGACCAAACATGCTTAAGCTATTTAGTTCATCTGCTAAAACTTCAGACCAAACATGCTTAAGTGTTTTAGTTCATTTGCTAAAACTTCAGACGAAACATGCTTAAGTTTTATAATTCATTTGCTTTGTTATAACTCACACCAAAATATGCTGAAGTTTTGTTATGCAGTCTATAGTTTTTTCATGAGTTTTCTCCGAAACTTCAGTCTAAACAAACTGAAGTTTTTTAGTTTATTTGCTAAAACTTCAGACTAAATATGCTTAAGTTTTATATAATTTTCTAATGTATTTTTTCTAATGCATACTGAAGTTATTTAGTTCATTTGCTAAAACTTCATACCAAAACATGCTGAAGTTTTGTCCTGCAGTCTACAGTTTTGTCAATAGTTTTGAAGGGCAAGATCGTTTTTCTAAAACTCTTTTAACAAAAAAATGGGTACGGATGCAAACAAAAAAATAAAATGGGTATAAGTTACAACGGGCCGACCTAATAGGGCACCCCATGCAAATACTAGTTTATGCATCCTTTGCGATTATTTGGAGCAATAGTAATTATTTTGAGCGTGATCACTTGAATATCTTATTTTTCATACTTTTCCTGGGTTGGATTTGTTTACCCTAAAAAATGGATAACAATCAAATTTGTAAGTGGTTTTAAGGATACGTGGATTAATTCAATACAAATGATAAATTACGTTAGATTAAACAGATAGATGACATAATAAATTGTCAAACCGCTTAAGGGGGGAGGTTCCGAAATCAACAACATCCTTAATGAAATATCTGCCCTCGATCGTGGACTCACAATAACTGAGCGCTGATTAACAAAAATAAGGACTTTGAATAACAGTATATTACCTTGATATGTGTGTTATAGTGTGTTTAATGAATAATCAGACCCCTCTTTATATAGTAGGGGAGTCCTACCCTAAATTCAATTCCATAAAAGGTAAAAATCTTCCGTTTAACCAATCACTGGATTCTTGCCTATATGTGGCGAGATCCACGCCGTGATATCCGATTGGTCACGGATATCAAGGCCTATTGTTGGTCGTGCTCGATTGCCTGGTTGTGCTCTCCGATGCCTCTGGGATTCGATCGAACCCAGGGTCATGTCCCGATACTCACGAGTTCGGGAGCTTTTCCCGGATCTCGGCTCGAGGGGATCCTTGCCTCAATTTCGATCCCTCGTCATCACGCCTCTTGCTCTGTTTACCTTCTTAGAAACTGAGGCGTTCCATGGGCTCGGTTTCATCCGTATACAGATAGTCCCCTCGTTTCTCGGAGGGTAAGTTTATGGAAACGACGAGAAATGACATGAGACCTTCAATTCTTTCTTCAACACGCCGTGACAGAAACGATAAAGAACCCGAAACATCCCGTCACCCGCGTCATAATGACATCAAACTTGTGTCAACTTTCGGCAAGTCGTCCCTGGATGCGAAATGGTGCAAAGCATCTATAAAAACTCCCTCCTTCGTTTATTTTTTACTTTTGACCAAACTTCTACCTTCGAACCTTCAGGATACCACTGCTCAAGATTTTTCAACAAGTTGCAAGCTTTTATTTATCCTCTACCCAAGCCATCGTGCTTCATTTTCCTAGCAAGTTTTTACCCTTCATCTCCCAATCTTCCTTCACACTTTCAATTTTTTTCCAAATATCAATGGCGAAGATTCCAAGAATGTTCCCCAAAAAGGTGCTTCTTCTTCTTCATGACCGACCACCGAAGTCGAGGAGGCCGCTCCCGACGTAGTTGTTCTTGAGAGACCCACTCCGAGCGTGACTACCGATGAACCGCCAGCCGAGCCTCCCTTGAAAATGTTCATCCCCGGGGGGTGTTCAGTTGCGGACGACTTTAGGGTCAAAAAGCCCTCATTGGTACAAGGCTGATGCGAGGCGGTATCGAAGTACATTTTCTCCATCACCGAGGCCGTCCTTCCGGTAGTTCGAAAGTACTGCCGTTGGACGGGTACGGACATAGTAATTCCCAGGCTCGACAATTACATTACTACACATGTGGAGGGGTATTTGAGTGTTTACACTTACCCCTTCACACTGGGCCCGGTGGACCCGGTCATGCTGGAGTTCTGTAGGATGTATGACATATGCTCGGTCAGATCCATCCGTCACTATGGAGGATCGTAATACTTCTACAATTCTTTGTGAATAAAGTCGACTCCTATTTGTTTACCATCGATCATATACTCCGCCTGTACTGTCCCCGAATCTTCTAGGGGGACTGATAAAGCTCGTACGTCGGGCTAGCAAAGCCCTATTTTCGGGCATCGACGAGGACCAGGATCGGTGCTGGTAGGGACACTTTGTCAAGGTGAGCATCGCAGACCTAATCCCTGCCGAATTTAGTCCATTCCCCGAGAAATGGAATCTATCACGTAAGTATACTTTCCTGTAGATGTCATTTTTACGTTTTGTTTCCCTTTTCCTCATCGGTATTTGTGGTGATGCAACCCTTGCTCAAGTCCCAAATGGCATTCCTCGGATTCAAGGAGTGGATCAAGGGAATTGGCTCGCAGACGCCTTACTCTGAGCGCTCGTGGCGCGAACTCTCGAAGGGCAGCTGGGAATCCCGTTCCCACGGTAAGATTTTTTCCCCAAATAAGTAACACTAGGCCCCCATTTTCAGCATCATGTTTTCATTCCCTCTCTTTTCTTTTTGCAGGCTTGCATTAGACCATTGAGCTTAGGCCTTTAGTAGGGGGCGAATACCTGTCAGTCGATCCCTCTGATTGGGGACAGCCTGGGGATATAGCAGGAGAGAAGAAGAGAAGGAGGCTTCCGATTTCCCCGAGATGAGAGAAGAAAAAAACCAAGGAGACACTTGGTCCGCAAGTCAAAGGGGAGATCCAACTCCCGAGTGACCGACTTAGACTCATTTTTTCGACTCAAGGACGAGCCCAAAGAAAGTGATGTTTTTGTGGCCCGCGAGCCATCTTTCCCCAAAGAGCAGGCACTAGTCGATGGGGAAACAACAGAGACTAACCGCCCTCGGGGTTCAGGAGGCTGGTGTAGAGGTGAGGGCCGAGACTCTCGAGATGCCGGTTCCACACCGCCTGGTGTCATAGAAGTTTTGGGCTCACCTTCGTTCATAGAGTCTATGTTTGACGAAGCCCGAGTGATGAAAGAGCGATCCAACGAAGGGTCCCATGGTGCGGATGATCCCCTCCGTTCCTTTTTTTAAGGTGTGGACTATACTGCTCTGAGAGACCTCTCCGGGTTGGGAAATTTAGAAGTGCCAAGGAAAGGCGCATCCTCGGAGGTCGGCGAGCCGAACTCGAGCCCAAAACTAATCACCGGTTCCCTGCCTCAAGCATGGACCCCGTCGGAAGCGGTCAGTTATCTTCACCGTCCTGGAGGATGCCCGGGTTCTTTTCTCCCCCGTCAGAGTAGCTAGCTACCTCCGGTGTCTGGTAACCGAAGAAGACCATGCAAAAATGAACAAGGTGGATGCGCTGTGCTTGTTCAAAGAAGCGTAGCAGGCGGTGAACCGAGTATGGTGTCATTACACTTCTTCATCTTCAGGCTTAGTTTTTGATATCTCTTATGCCTCTTCTCTTTTATATTTTTGCAGGCCTCGGTACTTCATCATAAGAGTTTTCTCCGGTATCGTGATGAGGTTAACCAGATCGAGGCCGAGGTCAAGGAGCTTGCTGAGAAGAGAGACATCTATAAGCTTCTCAGCAAGCAACGCAAAGAAGCAGTCAAGAATCTCCGAGCTAAGTTGGATGTGTCTCAAAAGGAACATGCTGACCTGGTGAAATAGGTAAAGATCTTTGAATTTAGTGATGACGATTTAGACATGGTGACTAACGACCAAAACTCGGAGGTCCAGCAGAAGGTTGACTGGATCGACCAACTCCAAGCCGAGATGAATGAGGTCAAGGCCATGGCCGAAGGGTGGAAAGGAAAAATGGACTGATTGGCCTCGAAGAAGGAGACTAATCGGGAGCATCTTGCGGCGGTGGAGTTCCAACTCTGAGTGGTGAGAGAAAAGGCTGACACACGATCTCAACAAATCGAAGACCTCCAATCTCAGCTGAGTTTGGCCA
Organism: Nicotiana paniculata; assembly: GCA_005239505.1. Classification (NCBI taxonomy): domain Eukaryota; kingdom Viridiplantae; phylum Streptophyta; class Magnoliopsida; order Solanales; family Solanaceae; genus Nicotiana; species Nicotiana paniculata. Next base: position 24,948 of record MDKI01288745.1, read on the forward strand.
CTGCTGAACGGGATACTCTTGGCAATGAGCTTGAGATAGCGAGGTCCGTGTTGGAAACAACCAGAGCTGATGTTGGGAGATGGTAGCCCAGTATAGGGATGATGCCGAGGCAGCCCAGGACCCCCTGAAAGTCACAATTCAGTACGTTAAGTGGCACTCCTGTAGGGAAACTCCCGAGGAGTTCCAAGCTCGGGGTTTCGACCTATTAGCCGAGATTGAAAATGTGAAAAGGCTCGAGGCTGAGGCCAAGAAGATAGATGACCCTGATGATCAGGAGGTCTATGAGGGCTCCAGTGAACACGAGGATGGAGAAGACCCTGACGGCTCCGGTGATGAGGCAGGTTCCGGTGAATATCGGGCTTAGGAGCCTTAGGGATTTTTCTTTGTTTCTGTATTTTGTTCATTTTGTTGAGGCCATTATCATTGGCCTTTGTAAAGACTTTTATTGGACTGTATATAAGGCTTTTTTCCTTTAGGCAATTTTCGAATTCGTTTCTTTTGGTTTCCTCTTTATGATTGCAAAGATTTCAAATGCCTTGGCACGGAATAAAATGTAGTACTAAGGTATTGTTCGAAGGTTCGAACAAGACTCGTGGGGGATCGGTATGACCGTAATCTTTCTTCAAAGTGCTCACTTAGATGTTTTCAGATTCTAATTGTGTCAAGGGTACTGGTTTTGAATGTTTGAAGGCATTATGCTTTGATTACGGCTATCAGACATCTTCGAGTCATTTGTATGTGGTCGTGGCTAAATTTTAAGTACAGGTGTTGCCTAATAGGCTTTGTGCCTTTGGGCCTTGATAGCCCGATCCATCCGAACTTGCCTTGGATGATAGTCCCCGAGCGGGGGTGGCCGTAGCTTTCAAGTTTAGGCACTGCCTAATAGGCGTTTTTGCCCCGGGACTTCGATAGCCCAAGACGTACGAGTTTGCCTTGGGCGACAGTCCCTGAGTTGGGGTCTCTTGGATCCGAATAGAGGCGTCCCTTGTGCTCGATATCCTTTAAGGAACAAAATATAATAGTTATAAGGGACAAAATATGTATCTGCAAGGTGGAAACTGTTTTTCCTTTCTGTGCAAAATATACAAGATTGTAAATGTGTACAAGATTCGTATTATGGCTTAAGAGGTCCATGTGGAAATGGTTCATTTTACCATTTGTCCCTTACAATAAATCCTATCCACTGATCCAGAGTGTTCACGCATAAAGTTTCCTTCCTTGCTAATATCGTTATCCGAGGGTGATAGCCCCCAGTATTCGAGGTCGATCGTCGAGAGGTCTCAGATACTATTGATGTGACTTTTGATTCTGGTTTATAACTGGTCTTCAATTCTAAGTTAGCACAATCTACTGTTACCTCGTTAAAAACCTTGCCGGAAAACCCATTTGGGACAAAATCAGTTCAAGGGAAAAATAGTGCAACGCGTGCTTTCAAGGCTAATAGATGCATCATTGTTTGGTTGTTGCCTACAAGTGTTAGTCCAATTTGCAACATATGTACAGAAAAGAATGAATGGGATCGTACCTTAGCAGTAGTATCGTTTTAAGTCAGTTATGTTCCAATTGTTCAGTAGTCGCTCACTGTTTCCTGCTTCAAGCTTGTATGATCCTTCGATCCCAATTTGGTCCCATCTTCCCTTCGTTCGAGTTCCGGGTGTTCAGTGTCACCTTCCTTAATACCATGTGTCTCTCACCGTTTTCTTACGAAATCGGGTTTCGACATTGACAACTCTTTTAAGAGTAAGGGTCATTAAAAGAGAGAGTCGCCACCTAAAGGATTAAGGTGCGTTAGGGCACCTATTTGCAAATGACTCGGGTTTACTAGTTTGCGTCACCAAATATTGGGTAAGGGCTCAAATTACCTCGAGGAGAGGGTGTTAGTCACTCCTCGAGGTCCACAACGGTGGGTCCCGGCAGAACTCAAATCATGTGAATTAGTCTAAGGGAAACGAAATAATTTTGACAAATAAAATAAACGATTTATTTAAAACAGAAATAGGGAGTCCTAAGTTTTTTAGCCTCAAGACGGGGTGTTACTCATATTATTCAGCGGGCACAAACTATCATCTCCTGCTACCAAATTACTATCTTTAAGTTATTTACCTAAAGCGCTCTAATCAATTCTAAGTCGTACCTTATGCGTGCACTACCCGTCCCATGCCTATGGTACAGGAGGCATTTGGACCTCTATTTCAAGGTGGTTCTAGACCTTAACTTAAGTTGCTAAAAAGGAGAAAACTAGGCGACATACAAAAACAATTAGGACTTTCAAATAGAAACATGTATGGGCTCAAATTGGCCTCCACATCTAAACAGCAAATGCATGCAAACTGATTAGCATTAACAGGCTTTATTAATTGTAAAATCCTATAGGCAGGATATCTATGTGATGAAAATCAGTTTCTTAATGCGATTATTAGAACCTACAGAGTTTTCCTACTGATTTTAGCATAATAAGATTAAGCCTACCATCATGGTATTTAGGTATTTTTATGCGATAGTAAACAATGACTAGTCACAGAAACAAGCCCAGAATTATTCGTTTTAATCCTATAGACATGTTTTCTAGTGAGGATAGCAGCACAGTAAACAGGCATAAATAACAATTAAACAGATTCAGGCGGGCATTGTATAACTTGATCCGGTTTTAGATCCTATAGGCATGATTTCTATAATCTGAACAACTTTAAATCCTATGGACATGATTTTCTATAATCCGAACAGTTTTAAATCCTATAGACATGATTTCTATAATCTGAACGAAACAGTATGCAAGCAGGAATTCATACACATATTGGATCATACCATTTCTATAGGCATGGTCTGTAACAGAACATAATTGAACCGAACATTGAGGCTATGGACATGTTTGCTAGCACATAATGACTGGACAAAATAAGACACATAGAGGCATGATTTCTAACATATAACATTCAACAAGATAGCATTAACCCTATAGGCAGGACTTCTACCCCATTTTATAGCAAATATAAAATAAGAACCCTTTCCCATTTTACTAATACCCCAGAATTGTTATTACAAATAATTATTACAGACCAGAATTTAATGAACGAATTGCAAAATAAGTAAAACTATAGGGAGCCTACAGCAGGCCCATGTACACCTGGACAGACCAGGCCTTCAACTTACAGTAGCTCCAAAATCCCATGTTCATAGATACACAATAAACAGTGGTGAATGATTCAAACCATATTTCAAGGATAAGCATACAGAACCCAAATCTCTAGTGTGTCAGAGTTCCCAAGGGCTTCAAGAACCCAGGGCAGTGTTCACACTAGAGAAATTGATAAGAAATAGTTCAAGGAAGACTAGGGACCAAATCCTAGTGTGTCAGAGTTCACAAGGGTCTCACATGAACCCTGAGTAGTGCTCACACTAGGGAGGCCAGGGGACAGAACCTAAATAGCTTTGGCTTTCAGTCAGCAAAGAATGAGGATTCGTGAGGATCAGATAGAGTAGGATGGTATTAGGGGTACACTCAAGGACGGAATCACATATAGAACATGTGCAAACAACTCGCAAACATATTTGAACCTAAGCATACTTAATCAAGTTTTATAAATTAAAATAAGTCACATGCTAGTTAGGCTAGTTCATAAGCAGATTCATAATGATAATAGAGATTTTAGACTAAGTCACAGAAAGGAAACACATTGATTAGCAGTAGGTCAGAAACTGATTAAGACATTTATTAGAAGCATCATAATATTATAACAGGTTCAACTAACAAACTTATAAATCTGTTAAGGCACACATCTATACATGGCTAACCAGTCTTTAGGGAAAGGTATGAAAGCATGCTTATAACAAACTTAACTCTGAAAGATGGTCCTCAATAACACAGAGTTAGGCAGATTTCATTAATCAGTTCAAACTAAGTTCAACATGTCTTAACTACAAGTCATAGCATTTAGGATAACATAGTCTAATAGCAGTAACACATTGAGAAAACAATCATAATGAAATGGCAGAGGATTCAATAAATCACCAGTTAAGATGAAACAGGGAAGAAACGAATCCAACAGTATAGCAAATATCACCAAACGAAAGCAAAAAACTTGAAGATTTCTGGCCTTGGCTTCCAGCCGGCCAGGAATCAAAACACAGAATAAGATTGCTCAAGAGAGTAAGAGTACACAACTTTTGTTTAGAGTAGTGAAAAGGTTTTTGAACTCTCTATCCCCTTTTTTTAAAGGGGAGTTGGGAGGGGTTTAAATAGTGCCGAGATTAGAGTATACAAATAACTAATTAAAATACTAAAAGGAAAGTGCTCAAATCAGTAGAACTGAAACCCCAAATTTTAGGTGAAAATACACAAAATCAGTAGAAAATAAGGTAAAGAATCACATAAGGCATATAATGAACAAACAAGAGATTATATATAAAAAGGAATACTGAATCGAACCATATTTGGTTCAAGTAAAAGGGTCTGAAATCCTAATTTAGGTAAATCCCAAAATCAGTGGAAAATAATGGCAAAGAATCATGTATTAGCATAAGAAATGAACGTAGGCGGGGATTATTCAAAAGAAACATAGGATTGAACCAGTTTTAGTTCAAGTAAAAGGGTCTGAAACCCTAAATTTAGGTAAACCACAAAATCGACAGAAAATAAAGGCAAGAATCACATATTAGCATAAAAATAAACATAGATAGGAGATTATTCAAAAGGAAACCTAAACTCGAACCAGATTTGGTTGAAGTAAGAGGGTCTGAAACCCTAAATTTAGGTAAGTGAAGGGAATCGACAAAAATAAGCAGATTCGAATCAAAGAGAATCTGGAATCCTAACCTTTAAGGTTTAGTGCGAATCAGCGAGATATGAGAGAAAATAACGCGTTTGGACTCAAAGTTGTCCAGATTCAAGAGGAAAACATAGATATGGACAGAATCAAAGCGGGGTACTTGCCATGTTTAAGCAAGTACCTAAGTTACTTCGTAATATAGCACCAAATAAGGGAAAAAAAACTGAAATGGTAAGGGAATAGGGAAAGAATCCCATTAAGAACGGAATTTGGGAGGATTTGAGTGAGGCGGCGGAATTAGGGTTCATCAGAGGAGGGAAAATAAGGGCGGCGAATTTGGGAATTGAAGGTTAGGGTTTAGGGGGCGGAGATATAAGGAAAGAGGGTGATTGTTTATGAGTCGTTGATCATTTTTAATCAACGGCTGAGATTTAAGCGGATTGGGTCGGTTTTAATGAAGTGGGTAAGGGTATTGGTCTTTGGGTTTTGGGCTTAGGTAAGTTGGGTTAGTTTGGGCAATCTTAGGTCCGAAATCAATGGCCAGATTTTAAATACCCAAATCTAACCAATAAATAATTTGTAAAAATAATAAATAAATAAAAAAATATCATTTGTGCATAAAAATGATTAAAATAATTATTTGACACTATAAAAATATAAAAAGTTACTTTTTACATAATTAATATAATTAAGCATGCATGGGCTATTATTTCAAAATGTGCAATTTTAGCCTTAAAAATGCAAATATAATTATAACAAATGCACTAAAAATTTTAAAACCTTGTAGGGGTAAAAATGATAAGTTTTAGATGATTACACATCACAAAAATAATTTGGAGGATAATTATCGGATATTTATATAATAAAATACAGAAATAAATTGATTTAAAGTCTTTAAAAATTATGAAAAAAATACTTGTGCATACTTGTAAATCAAATGATGATGTATATGCACTATTTTTAAAGTATATAAATATATTTGAAAAATATGAGGGAAAAATTGGGTATCAACACCAAGTCCCCGATATTAAAGTTTTGAAGGTTAGCTCTCCGATTGTAATACCTTTCAATTTGTTGTTTTTGGGCGGTCAACTGGACGAGGGCGGCCTCGCGCCTCTCGTCCAATAGTTACAAGCTTGTGCTCAACGTTGCTCTTCGGTTGCATACCGGAACACAAAACTCAGTTCTCCTACATGGACCAGTATTAGCGCTTCGGCACCATTGACCAAGGAGAACGAGGTGGCCCCGGTACTATGTTTTAAGGTCGTACGATATGCCCACAGGACTTTGGGAAAAATTTGCTTCAATTTTCCTTTGACATTGGTAATCTCTTCTTAAAGTTTTGGAGTATAGTATTGTTTATAGACTTCTCCTGCCCGTTCCCACTAAGGTGATAAGGTGTTGATATGATCCTTTTTTGATCTTATGGTCTTCGAAAAATTTGTTCACCTTACTACAGATGAACTGCTTCCCCTTGTCGCATATGATCTCGGCCAGCATTTTGAACCGGCATATTATGTGGTCTCAAATAAAATCAAAAAATTCTTTCTCTCAAATGTCTGGGCTTCAACCCATTTAGAAAAATAGTCAATCATAAATAATATAAATTGAGCTTTATCGGGTGCCCATGGCAGGGGACCGACAATGGCCATCCCCCATTTCATGAATTGCCAATGTGACAAGACCGAAGTCAGTAGCTCCCGGGGCTAGTGGATCATTGGTGCGTGCCTCTAACATCCGTCGATCCAGTAGTAGTCGGCTTTGATTATCTTATGAACCAGCGATTCGGCACCCGAATGGTTCCCACAGGTGCCTGCATGAACTTCCCTCAAGACATATTCGGTATCTCTCGGTCCCAGACATAAGGCAAGTGGGCCATGGAATGTTCTCCTGAATAGGGTGTTACCTTTCGACAAGCTGAACCTGGCCGCCTTCGTCCGCAGAGCTCTCGATTCTTTAGGGTCCGAGGGAAGCTTCCCGGTCTTAAGGTAATCTATCTACTTATTTCTCAAGTCCCAGGTTAAGCTTGTCGAGTTTATCTCGTGTCCTTCTTCCACTACCGATTTTATGAGTTGTACCACAGTTCCCGAGTTGAATTCGTCGTCATCAATCGATGATCCCAAGTTAGCTAGAGCATCGACTTCGCTGTTTTAATCCCGTCGGAGATGTTGCAGTGTCCATTCCTTGAATCGATATAGTGTTACCTGTAGTTTATCCAGGTATCATTGCATTCATTCCTCTTTTAATGAACGTCCCATTGACTTGATCCACCACGAGGAGGGAATCACACTTAGGTTCGATCACCTCGGCCCCCACGCTTTTAGGTAGTGCGAGACCTACAATCATGGTCTCATACTCAGCCTCAGCATCCTTGTTAGTTAATTTTACAATTCTAATAGATTGCCTAACTACATTACCCGTCAGTGGATTTAACACGATGCCAAGTCCAAACCCTTTTGCGTTCGAGGCACCGTCCGTAAAAAGGGTCCAGATCCCCGAGGAAGTCCCCGAGTTCAACAACAATTCCCTTTCAACCTCGGGTATTATGGCCGGCATGAAGTCGGCCGCGAAGTTTGTCAAAATTTGGGATTTGATGGCAGTTCGGGGTCGATATTCGATATCGTGACCGCTGATTTACACGGCCCATTTGGCCAATCGTCCTGAGAGCTTGGGTTTATGCATTATGTTTCTCAATGGGTAAGTAGTCACGACACATATGAGATGGCATTGAAAATATGACTTTAACATCCTAGAGGCGCTTAGCAAAGCGAGATCCAATTTTCCAGGTGAAGATACCTAGTTTCGGCCTCGCTTAGTCCTGCTAACATAATAGATAGGAAATTGCGTACCTTTCTCTTCCCAGAACAGGACTCCACTTACCACTATCTCAGATACCGCTAAGTACAGGTGCAGTTGCTCATTGCCTTTAGAATATAAGGCAAAGGCGGGATCGAAAGGTACCGCTTGAGTTCTTTCGAGGCTCGTTGGCACTCCGGAGTCCATGAGAAATCATTCTTCTTATTCAATAACGAGAAGAATCGATGGCTCTTGTCGGAGGACCTCAAAATGAATCGACCCAAGGCGGCTATGTGTCCAGTTAGCCTTTGAACGGCCTTGACATCGTCCACGACGGTGATGTACTCAATGGCCTTGATCTTATCGGGGTTGATCTCAATTCCCCGGTTGGATACCATGAATTCGAGGAATTTCCCAGACCCAACCCTGAATGCACATTTCTCCAAGTTCAGCTTCATATTGTATTTCTTCAAGATATTGAATGTTTCTCGCAAATGTTTCAAATGGTCCTCTGCTCACAGGGACTTAACTAACATGCCATCAATGTAAACCTTCATTGATTTTCCTATTTTCTCTTCGAACATCTGATTTACTAGGTGTCGGTAAGTGGCACCAGCATTTTTTAATCCGAATGGCATTACATTATAATAGTAGGTGCTGTATTTAGTGGCGAAGGAAGCTTTTCCTGGTCGCTCGGGTCCATCTGGATTTGGTTGTACTCGGAATAGGCATCGATAAAGCTGAGGATCTCTTGGTCGGCCGTCAAGTCGATCATGCGATCAATGTTATGTAGAGGAATAGAGTTCTTGGGGCATGCCTTGTTCAAGTATTTGTAATCTACACACACTCTTAATTTATTCCCCTTTTTAGGGACTACTACTACATTTGCTAACCAATCCAGGTACTTAACTTCCCGGATGGAGTCTATTTTAAAGAGTTTAGATACCTTGATCACGCTCAACTATGTCTTATAAAAGACTAAGCGGGCGTTGCAAATATAATACGGGGTAT
>MDKI01208040.1:0-57639 GCA_005239505.1 Nicotiana paniculata
CGATCTAGAAAGCAATTGATATTGATACAGTTTGCTTCCTTAACTCAATTAATAGGACCCCTACGAGTGAAAGGAGAAAAGTAAAGACTACCATTAAAGCAACCCAAGCAAGACACAAAGGATGAACAAAAATCCAGAGCTCTGATTCAAATTTCTCTCGGTTCATCCCTTCATGAGGAATTACCAAACCATTTGACCCTTCACCGATTCCGTTCGAATCCCTCTCTCTTTTTTTGCTAATTGAATAGATTTGTTTCTTTAGTGATTTTGCCCAACCTGCTATTTGAAAGAAAAGGGAATGGCTTGGCTATCCCACCTAGCAAAGCCAGAAAAATAGATTAGATATAAATTAGATAAAATTAATTGGAAAAAAAAGGAATACTTAGCCTGATTCCAAGATGTATTTGTTTTTTCCAACCGATGTCTTACTTTCAAATTTTTATTCTCGGATTTGTTACTTTCGCTATTCACTCAGTACCGGTCGTATGCTTGTTTACGGTACCAACTCTTTGCTGACTCACATATTACTTTTCTTCAATTCACGTATCATTTCGTCATTCACCCACGTGTCATTAACCAAGTTTACCCCATCCAGATAGTTTTCCTATTTCCCAATGACAACTTTGTGACACCAAGAAGTAGATAAGACCCCGTTTCTTGGCAAACAAGTTCTTAAACGGTTTCTGATACTTGAAAAGACGCACATTTTCTCGTATTTAATAACCCAAACACGTGTTATCTCGTGATTCGGCAAATAATTCCGTCAGCTTTCGAGGTAATCTTAACCACAATTTTCGCCGTCTATAAACTTCTCCACTACTCATCACTTTTACCCTTCACTTTTACAAATCCTTCTTCTTCTTTGAATTTTCTTAGAACTCTACTACAAAATCCAATCTCAGTAAAATCTTCCTTCTCAAGTTTCTTACCATCATGTCTTCTAACACCGTTGTCCTCGAAAATACCGGCCTTCTCTTTCGGAGTTGTCCCTAAGAAGAATAAAACAAAAGAGGTTTATGTCGAGTCTGAATCTCCTACCATGAACTCCATCATATCCCTTCAACTTAACACTAGTCTGACCTTCAAGAACAAAAAGAAACCATTAATCCCAAAAGCGACATACATTGTCCTGTTCGTGGGTATCCTTCTTTCATTCGTCTTTCTAGCATCCCTGTCGTGAAGGAGGATTGCAAATGGGACAACATTGAAATCTTCGTCCCTAGTGAGGTGGAAAGGGTCAATTTTTCCAAATCAGGGTTCATATATGTTTATACATACCCTTTCACTTTAGGAGTGGGTCAAGGAATTGACCCAACAATTTTATAATTTTTCCACCGGTACTAAATCTGTTTGGCACAAGCAGGCCCATCATTATGGCATACGGTGGCTTGCCTCCGCCATTTATGATCCAAGATCGAAGAAACCCTAACTCTTGCACACATAATGAATCTCTACTCTCCAAAGATCTTCCGTGGAGGTGTATTGAAACTTAGCAAATGTGGTCACCATGCCCTACTTACCTGTATTGACGATGACAATGATCGTGGCTGGATGGAACGACTTATTGTCATTGCTCCAGGGATATTCTCCTGACCACAATGCCTGTTTTTCCTGAATCATGGAAGCTTTTTCGTATGTCTTCGGTTATCTTTTCCTTTCCATGTTTAGAAAGATTTTTCTTCTTTGTTAACTTTGTATTTCCATTATTCCAGCTACTCATTGGGAACCATCACTGATTCAGAACCTGGCCCAATGGGTATAATTTTTTTTGGACATTTCCACACCGGAATCTCGAAGGTGGAATGAGATGGCTCCAAGATTTAATTGACAATCCAAAAATCATGGTAAGCAAAGGTTCTTTCTTTCTCCCTTCGTCCTTTAGCATGAGTTAACACTAATTCGTCAACTATCGTTTTGTACCATATAGGACTTCCGAAGGGATCCATTATTTTCCCCGACATCGAGGTTCTCGATGACCCGGAGGAAGCTCAACGGGCATTTCAAAATGTCCTTAACCGGAGGAGAGCTCATGAATCTATTCTCACTTCTGATGAAGGCGCCTCCTTCCAGAATTCCCAGCCTAAAGATAAACAACTAAAGAGAAAACGTACCTCCTCGGCTGGGACTAAGGCGAAGATATTGAAAGAAAAACCAGTCGGACCAACCACAATGGTCCTTGTCGATGAAGGAAATGATAATGAACTAGCTCCTCTTCAAAAAAGAAAAAATACCTTCAACAGCTCAACCGGATGCTCAGTCGGATGATCGTCAAACTCCACAATAGGAAGAAGTTCAAGGACTCTTCGAGGAAATGGGATTGGCCGAAAATGCTTCATCTCGTTTTCGAAACCCTGTTGTTGCTTTCAGTCAAAGGAGTTCAACCCCGGACCTTCCATCGTCATCCGCTTATGATTCTATTGCAAGCGCATCTCCTTCTACTCCAGCTGCTACTTATCCACTTGCCCTATCCGAATAGATAGAAGATCTTCCTTCTACACGGTCACCAGACCATGAAAATTTAGGGAACACTTACCCGACACCCAGTCAAAACCCTAATGGAAAACAGAGTGTCATACTCATAGTTTCGAATGAGTGCCATGTGCTTTACAAGCTGGTGGAGCTTGCCAACTATCTAAAGTCGCTGGCCATGGAAAGAGATTGGAGAAAAATTGACTCTTTATATGCTGAGTGTCTTGTAAACAACAACATGGACTATTCAGCTTAGGTAATGATTTAATCTTCTTCACTTTCTTTTTATTTGTGAGACTTTGCCTTCCTAACCTTAATTTAAACCTTTTTAGGCTAACCTCCTTGCTTCTGAGGTCCTGCAAATGTTGATTTTGGAAAAGAATGACTTATAACAGAAAGAAATCAACTCTTGGCCGAACGGACCAGCTAGCCGAACGCCTCCTTGTTTCGGAAGAAAAAGTTGCCCAAATGGGCGAGCTCGAGGCTCAGTTGCAACAATTCGAGCAAAGATAGAATGGCCCATGGCCAAGAAGATGCCCAATTACATGAAGATATTAAAGAGCCGAAGCTAAGTGGGTTGAACTGCATGATACCGTGACTGCTGCTGCCGAGCGCGAGTCTGCTTTTATGGAGCAAGTCAATCACTTGGAAGCTTTCTTTCGCTACAAAACCAAAGAGGACAATGTTGCCGAGGAGAAGAGAGTCGAAATGGAGGAAAGGATCCAAAGGGTCATGGAGCACAACCAACTTCATGCGACAACCAACGTTGAACTTGATTCCAATATCAATATTATGAAAGCTAAAAATGATAAGCTCCAATAAAAAATTGGAAAACTCTGAGCTAAACTCCAAGACCAAGAAGTTTCTTTCCTCTTCGAAAAAAACTATGCCATTTATCACATGAGGAAGAAAACTTTAGAGGAGGTAAGAGAAGGCATTACAAACATGGAGGAATGCATTGCCAAAGCTCATGAATTGGAGCACGACCGCTCTCATGAATCTCTTTGCTCGGCCTGGTGCCACTTGATCTTCGAAAACTAGCTCCGAATATTCGGATACCGGAAAAGAAAAACAAAGACTCTTCTCTCCCTTCGAGTTCTGGCAATTAAAATATGTTATGTGTATATTTTTCTTTTCTTTTGTAACTTATGCCAAATTTCTTTATTGAGTTTGTCATTTTTAAGTAATGAAAGATATTTTTTGCTTAAATATTGTGCAATAAATATTCTCTTTTTTATTTAACTGACAAAACTACGGGAATTCTTTTCACATCCATTAGAAGATGATCCCGGGCATTCACACTTATGGAATCTACCTTTTGACTATGAGAATTTCATAATAGAGGGCACTTATGTTTACTGTTCTCTTGAAGAGGACGTCTCCTGTTCATTCTGCCAGAAGCATTTGAAGTTTTAACTAAATTTTAGACGAAAAAATAAATTAACCTATCATTCAGACAAGAAATAGATAAAAATAAAAGGATTTTGATTCATTCCTTCTATCTTTAAAAGTATATTTTCATAAACATTCTGTCACGACCAGAATTTCAACCATCGGGACCGTGATGACGTTTAACGCTACACTGGTTAGGCAAGCCAACATTAGAAGTTTGCAACATAATAATCTTACAAAAATATTGAGAACCACTACAACTCAAAACATAATAATTAGAGTAAGAAACAAAACTTGCATAATAATATTGCGCATGCGAAATCTATATGGCTAGCTACCCAGAGTCTGGTGTCACAATTCATGGACTACTAAGATTAACTACAAATATTTGACTGAAATGAAGAAGCACATATGTTTATGAACTAAATAAAACAGTAGATGAATATATAGGAGGGGACTCTAGGAATCTGCGGACGTCGACAGATCTACCTCGGGTCTCCTGCACAAATGACAGCTACGATCTCAGAATCAGCTTGGACCGATACCTGGATCTGCACAGAAAGTACAGAGTGCAGAATCAGTACAATCGACCCCATGTACTGGTAAGTATCGAGCCTAACCTTGGGGAAGTAGTGATGAGGCTAGGACAAGACACCCACATATAACCTGAAAAATATAATTATGCTAGAGGCAACAACAGTAAATAAGGTAAACAAAATAGAAAATAATAGGAGGGGACATACAACGGGGGATTAAAATATAATGAGTAAGATTAATGAAAAGACAGAACTAAATAGAAATCCTCAAATGAATTAAGCAATTAAAACAGCAAGGAAAACTACATGGCGTCACTCTTCGTGCTTTTACTCTCAACCTCATGAATAAATAAGTAAAATGGCATGACATCACCCTTCGTGCTTTAACCATATCATAATATACACGGCATCACCCTTTGTGCTTTATCACTCATAAATCATGGCACGAATTCACCCTTCATGCATTAACACTCACATATCATGGAACGACATCACCCTTCCTGCTTTACACTCTTCCTCACAATATAAATAATGCATGCACGACATCACCCTTCGTTCTTTACACTCTTCCTCACAATATAAACAAATCATTAACAACAGATAGAGAGGAGTTTCACAAGAAACCAATATTTCATAAATAATTAGTTTCACAATTTCAACATCTCAACTTTGAATCAATATTCACAAATTTATCAAACCTCGGTGGAACCGGATATAAGTCTCTCAACATTTTAATAACAACAATAAGCATGGATAATATTATTTAAGACTACAAAACTTGAAATGGTGGTATTTCACTCGCATTCTATGACTCGACCATAATGCATAGGTGCTCGTCACCTCACCTATATGTCGTATTCAACAACAAAACACGTAGAAAATAAACACATAATACCTATTTCCTCAAGCCAAAGTTATACACGACACTTACCTCGATTCTCATGCCACTCACTGCTCAAGCACCACTTTTCCCTTAGAATTAACCTCCAACACACTCGTATCTAGTCACAAATAGCTTAATACCATCATTTATCGCTAAAGGAATCAATTTTAATGAATAATTTATGATTTCCCAAATTTTCCCGAAAAAAGTTAAAATCCGACCCCAGGCTCGCTTGGTCCAAACTCAAGGTCACTCCAGGTTCGGACCAAAATCCGTTTACCCATTCACCCCTGAGCCCGAATATATAATTAGTTCCGGAATCCGACCCCAAATTGAAGTCTAAATCTCCAAGTTTGTAAAATTCCAAATTCCACCAAAATCCCTAATTTCTACCCTTAAAAAGCAAGATTAAAGACTAGGAATTCATTAAATGATGATGGAAATCGAAGAAAACAAGTTAAAAGGTGCAAACCTATGATTGGGTGTCGAAATTACTCCTCAAAAATCTCCCTAGGTCGAGTTTTATGATAGAAAATTGGGACTAAGTCCCGATTTTGGATTCTGTTTAAAGCACCGGACATGCCTTTATCGCGTTCGCGAGAGGCCTGTCACGATCACGAAGCTGTGGACCTCTTGGCCAATGCGTTCGTGAAGGCATTCTTCCCCCAAGAATCCAAGTTTTGCATTCGCATAGAAGGTTACTGACCCCCTCCCCCCAGGTCCCTTAAACCATCACGTTCGCGGCCTCAACCGAGCGTCCAAATCACGTCATATAAACTCCATTTCTCATCAAATTTCACAGACATGGTTTAAATATTATAACGGACCTGTACCGGGCTTCGAAACCAAAATACGGCCTGATACCATCAAAATCAAGCATAAATCACATACTTTAAAACCCTAAATTTTTCTGAAATTCAATTTTAGTCAAAATTCATTTATCGGGATATGGACCTCGGAATTCGATTTCGGGCGTACGCCCAGATCCCATATTTTATTATGGACCCACCGGAATCTTCGGAACACGGGTTCGGGTCCGTTTGCTCACAACGTTGACAAAAATCAACAAAAAATATTTTAAATTTCTGAATATTATTATTTCTTATATTTTTCATATAAATGTTTTTCGGAATTACTCCCGGACTGTGCACGTAAATCGAGAAGGTAAATTATAATGTTTTTAAGGCCGATAAGCATGAAATAAAGTCCTTATACACAAGATGACCCCTTGGGTCATCACACATTCGTTTGCTTAATTAAATAAAGCTGTCAATACATGTGGCTAACTTGTACAACTTATTTCTATGGGGCTGATCATGTAGTCCCCGGTCTTGGTAAAACTTAGATCCTGGTTCTAATAGTCCCCGAGCTTTGTGACACTTTTAACGCTTTAATATGTACTATTTTCCCCTAGTGTTCGAACTCTAAGTATGAGAATTTGAACAATGGAAGTGTTTTTTTTGTCGATGACCATTCCTTCGTAGTATGCTTTACATTGCTACCTTATTAAAAAACTTTCCAGAAAAACCCAATTGGAACAAAAATTGGATGACGGGAAAAAGAGTGCAACACATACTTTCAGTATCAACAAGGATCTTCTACAATATGACATTTTGAGGTGAGTCACGTTCCAATTTCTTGGAAATTTAACTTCTTCTTGATTTTCCAACTGATATGAACCTTTACCAGTTATAGCTGAAATCCGGTAAGGTCCTTCCCATGTTGGTCCCAGCTTCCTAGCGTTAACTTACCGAGTACTTCGAGTTACTTTCCTCAAAACGAAATCCCCGACATTGAAATATCGAAGATTTGCCCTCCGGTTGTAATACCTTTTCATCCTTTGTTTTTGTGTCACCATCCTCACATATTCAAGATTCTGATGTTCTTCAAGAAAATCCAGTTTAACCAGCAATGCTTCATTATTTACCTTGTTGTTTGCTCGGTAATACCTTAGGGTCGGTTCTCCAACCTCCAGCAGAATCAAATCTTTTGCCCCATATACAAGTAAAAATGATGTTTCACATGTGCTTGATTTCACTGTGGTTCGATATGCCCACAACACACCTGGTATCTCATCTAGCTATGTCCCCCAATTTCATGAATGGTCATGGTGACACCACCTAATGCAAAAGTTTCGATGGTTGATGCACTAACTGTGCATGGCGTTGACACTTATCACATTTTTGTTCAAATATATTCATGTCTTGCTCCATTCGGGTCCAGTGGTAACCAACTCTTATCAGTTTGAGAACCAACGAGTCTGCACCGAAGTGGTTTCCGCGAAGGCGCACAATCTATCATGAACTTATCTCATCACGTAGTTTGCCTCCAATGTCCCTAAACACCGAGCCTATGGTCCTTGGAATGACCTCCTGTATAATTCACTGTCAACAAGACAGTAATGAGGTGCCTTAATCCGTAGTGTCCAGGATGCTTTTGGGTCTTCAGGCAATCTTCCATGCCTCGGATATTCTACAAACTCATTTCTCCAATCCTAAATTAAGTTGGTTGTGTTAACTTCATTATAGGCGTTCACATCAAAAACCGAATGCAGCAATTGTACAACCGCACTGGAATCAGTTCCTTTCAGTTTTTGTAGACGGCCTCAAATTGAATGTGTATAATTGACTATTCCCTAAACTGGGAAAGCAATACTTGGACCTTACTCAAGTATTGTTGCATGCATTCCTCCATGGTGTGGAAAATTTCGTACACTTGGTTCACTTCCAGCTGGGAGTCACATTTTATCTTGATCACCTCAGAGCCTAGTCTCTGAGCTAATTCATGTCCTGCAACCAAAGCCTCGTACTCGACTTCATTGTTATTTAATGGCACAGTTCTAATGTCCTGTCTCAGGGTTTTTCTCGAGGGAGTGATTAATACTATCCCGAGACCGAACCATTTTACATTAGAAGATCCATCCATAAAAAAAGTCCAAACACCCGATACTAACACTGCCTCTTTAACAACTAAAGGGATTCTCTCGGACTAAAGTCAGCCACTAAATCGGCCAAAAATTATTTCTTGATCGTAGTCCTGGGCTTGTATTTAATGTTGAATTCACTAACTTCATCTGCCAATTTAGCCAAACGACCCGATAAGTTAGGCCTATGAAGGAAATTCTTCAATGGAAAAGTTGTTAAAACAACTATGGGATGACATTGAAAATAAGGCCTAAGCTTTTGAGAGGCGACTACGAGAGTTAAGGCCAATTTTTTAAGGTGCAGATAGCGTGACTCCACTCCTAATAAAACTTTACTAACATAATACGCGGGAAATTGTGTACCTTCCTCCTCCCATACCAGAACAACAATTTCCGCTTATTTTGAAACTGCCGAATAGATTAACAATTGTTCTCTTCCATATGGCTTTGACAACAAATTAGGGATAAACAAGTACTTTTCAGGTTCTTCAACGCTTTCTAGCATTTCGGAGTCCACGCGAAATCATTCTTCTTTTTCAGAAGCGAAAGGAAATGATGGCATTTCTCCGAAGACCTCGAGATAAACCTGCTTAGGGCCGCCAGCTTGACGGTCAACCTCTATACTTCCTTAACACTTGTCAATTGATCCGGGATATCTCGATGGCTTTGATGTTATCGGGGTTTAATTCCTCTTTGAGAGACCAGAAACCTTAGGAACTTACCATAACCAACTGCGAAAATACATTTATCCGAGTTGAGCTTCATATTGTGTTATCTCAGATGTCAAATGTTTTTGGAGATGATTCAACTGATCCTATGCATTCAGAGACTTAACCATCATGTAGTCAATATAAACGTCAATTTTCTTACCAATTTGTTGTTGAAACATTTTATTGACAAGCCTCTAGTAAGTGGCTCCGACATTCTTAAGCCCGAAAGGCATCACATTATAGCAGTATTTGCCAAAATTTGTGATAAATGAAGTATTTTCTTGATCTTTGGGGTGCATCCTAATTTGATTATACCCAAAAAATGCATCAAGAAAACTTATTAACTCGTGCCCGTTCGTAGCTTCAATCATTTAATCAATGCTTGGAAATGAGAAAGAGTCTTTGGGGAATGATTTATTCAAATATTTATAGTCTACACACATTCTAAATTTATTATCCCTTTTAGGTACTATCGCTACGTTAACTAACCAATCGGGGTAATTTGCCTCTCGAATTGTACCTATATTTAGTAACCGGGTTATTTCCTCCTTGACAAACCTATTTCTAACCTCTGTTATTGGTCGTTCCTTCTGCCCTACCAGAGGGAAGTGTAGCACCCCGATAAATTTCGAAATACTTAAGCGCATTTAAGAAAGTTGATGTGTGCTAATTAGATTATTTCGTTGGCAGACGAGGACTATTAATATGATGGATATTAATTTTGATATGATAATAAGTGTACGATGCATATTATAAGTGATGTTGGGTCTAAGTAGAGCCCTAAGTCTAAGACAAGTTGAAAATTACATGATAGACTAAAGTTTCAAATGAGTACGCACAAAACCAAATTTTTGACGAGAATATATATGTATATATAAGGTGTTATGTGATGGACAGCCTATCAAATGAAAGATCTTCGAGTCTAGTTTCTAACGCTTTAAACCGTTTGTCATTTGGACATTCCTACAAGATGTTATGACGAAATTACCAAAGGTTGGCAGAGGAGTTTGCGGATGCGAGGCATCACGGGCCGCGTCCGAAAGTATGGCTGGCAGTGAAGTGCTACCATAGCATCCAAGGCCGCGTCTGAACCCAGAAATCTGAGCCAATAAATACCAAGTCAGGGGAGAGTGTATTTTTAGTATTAGGGGTTAGGGTTCTTGAGGTGAAGGGGCCATTTTAAGCTCAAATCAAGTCCGGTCAATCAAAGTAAGCTTTTAATTGTCATGACCCAAACCGATGGGCCGCGATGGGCACGCGGTACCTTACTCAATCGAGTACCAACATAACGTATCTTTCTTATCGTACTATCATTAGTAAATAGGCCAAAAAGGGCCGTCATGGACTAACCAGAATAAACATAAGGGAATACTCAATGTAGGATGACTCAACCTGATTCAAAAACTTATACATGTGACATACGAGCCTGTAAGGCCGACATGATCATTTGTAAACTCAAGACATAGGCCGATAAGGCCATACAAGTATCCGTATACATGACATCTGTCTATAAGCCTCTAAGAGTACATAAATATCATAAAGGTCGGGATAGAGCCACGCCATACCATTCAATACGTGTCCTAATCATACTGATCAAATAAGCAACTCCGCAGCAAATGGAGCGCACTAACACTTTCCGCTAAGTTGATAGCCTACTTGGAGGACTCTCAACCTGATTATCCGGACCTTCGGACACAAAATGCAGCATCCCTAGGCAAAAGAGACGTCAGTACAAATAATGTACCGAGTATGTAAGGAATGAAAATCAATAGATAATAGACATGTGAGAAACATGGAGTAAAAGACTCAACATATATGTCTGAATAGCTCTGTGAATCATTTAATATTTAAAATGTCATGCATATGCAGATAAATGCCATACCATGCATAGGTATATGTGTACATAACATCATCAAGCCTCTGAGGGCATCCCATCATATCATCTCGGCCACTGTGAGCAAAATCATCAACGTATACCAGCTGATCAGGTGGGAGTGCGTATATAACGACGTAACTTTTTCCCATATCCCATATACATATACATATATATATACACACACACACACACATGTATATAACGCCATCTGGTCATGGGTCAATGCACATGTATAAATTAATGCAATGCATGAGAATTATGTCAATAAAATCTCTCGGAATGTCATAAGACCATTATGCCTTTGAATAATATCATGAAGTAAATAACTTACGTATTTTCTGAGACCCACGAACAGATGATAGAATAATAAGACATATGGAGAATCAAGAACATAAGCATCTCTAGCATTTCTATGAAAAGAGTCATTTATGGAAGTTGTGCATTTGCTCGTTTCGTTTGTATCGTATGGATCATGCCAAAAGGGAAGAAGGGATAGCCTTAACATACATGAGCCGATTCTCTTAACAATCCCTCTAACACACGTCAATTGCGATAAAACACGTAAAGGTGGATGGAAGTAGGGAAACATCTGTATGATGTTCTTGAGAAAGATTTTACCGAGCTCCCTTAGAAGAGCAAACCCCGATACTATTACGTCGTATAAATTCATGAAATTCCTTTGCTAAAGAACGTTACATGGTAGATGTAAAACATCTCCATTTTTGTGAATTTGATCATAATTTTGGATTTCTTTTCTTGCTGAAGCAATCACGTTTTCATTCCATATATTTGTGAATTTGAGACTTTTATGTCTTAGCCAATATTCCTTCTAATGGTGCCATAACTATTTCCTATTCTCTAAGTTCTATTATCAAATACTGAACCAAACCAAGGTAGTTATCCAATGGCTCTTATGTGTAAACAAGGAAATTTATGTCTTATGAATCATCATGCCCATTTGTTCCCCTTTGGCTTGGCTTAATGCCATGTGGCAGCCCCAAAAAGGATAATTATCCACTTAATCCTTACTTAATACCATAATTATTCCCACAATTAATTAATTATCAATATAATTAAGAATTATCTCAAATTACTTAAAATACTACTCACTTTCAACACACTTTATATACCTTACTATCATGGTCATGTGGTACCTTTGTATGGCACTAGTCCACAAATACCGGGTATTTTAGCTCGGGCTGTATTTTATCCCAAAATATCAAACTTCGACGAAATTTATTTTTTTCGATTTGCTTAACCTCTCACCTTCACGAATTTACTCATCACTTGTTTGAAATATCATAATGCTTATAATCTCAAAATAATCTCATTCCTGAACTTATGTCGATTAACTTACGACGAAACTTTAATATACGAAAATGCGGGATGTAGCATCTCATTTCTGAGCTTCAATCAATTTACTTATGGCCTACTTTCATGTACTAAAACATGGGGTGTAACATCATTTTCCCCTTTGGAACATTCATCCTTGAATGTTGGTTGATGCACTTATCATTTTCATAACCAATGTCTTTCGAATACTTTAATACTCTTCTTGCTATCTCGAGAACTGTTCTATCAATAAATCCAAAGGCCAGGGTATTCCCCTCCATAGGCCTCTTTCTCACACCACGACTCGTTGTCGGAATCCTTCCAATATTGTAACTGTTGCTACCTTTTATCATGTAACATGTACGACTCTGACTTTGTAAGTGCGCCTATGCGACTCTTCTCTCCTTTTTTCCTTCAGCTTTTAGCCAATCTCTAGGCCTCACTTTGTGAACATATACAGAACTTGACAAGATGTCCCTCTGACCATCTATAGGTATACTGAAGTCCTTCGCTTGGTACTTTGTCGAACTTACGAATATTGCTATTTTCATAGATTCGTTTATCCATCTGTATGACTTTACTGCACCAAGGTAGGTCATACTATACCATAACTCTTACTTCGATTTATCGTTACTGAGGTCTGCTACCAAACTCTAGGTTACTCTCATTGCTAATCCTATATGTATATCTAAGTCCTTTAATGCTTCCTCATTACTGTTCATCTTAAGGATGACGGCCTAATCTCATCTCATACTTTGTGACATTTGTCCATCCATTGTTGATTCACCTCAATACTGATCTACAATCTACCACTGGTAACTTGAAATATCTTATGTAATCACTAGGGCTTACGTTGCATCGTGGATCATTTGAAGTGATTTTCCTTATCCATCCGGGGGAGATACGATACTATCCTTCCATAATCGTATTTCATAGCATCCCAATGTGATTTACCTTACGTGGGTATTTTAATCCTGTACATTCATGAAATCATTACTCAATCGAAGGCACAAACATCATCCTTTATCTATCACAATTACACCCTTATTCTACTACTAGGGCAACATTTTATCTCTTCTAAATGCTACTAGTCTTAAACTTCTTTGAGTTCATTCAGGCTATACTAAGCTAACGATAACTTGGAGAAACCATCAGCTCTCTTGTTTTCATGGGCTTAATCCTGAGGACTTATCCATTCTCGTCACCTTCTCACTCGCCTTTTCTTATCCTTACTCCTGTCTTTCTAAAACCTTGTCCCTCTACCATACTTTAGTTTGCGACCTACACATATCCATTTATACTATTCGCAACCTTCCTTCAACTTGCTTGTATCATATACTTCCTTGTGTTATTTTGGAACATCAAGCGAGTCATCACATCGTCTCTAACTCTTCTTTACTCTCTTAACTAGACCTCTCGGTACCTAGAAACCATAGGCTGGAAGATATGCCACTAATGACATCGATATCCTTCCTGGATACTGAATCCCAATGCTTCTAGCCCTCTATCTGAAGTATGGATTATTCACAATCTTCTGCACCTGAGCATCTCGTACGTTGTTCACCTTTACCTTACTTACCTTAAAATCTGGCATCACATCTTCTATCTCTTTTGTGACCTCCCTTCCACATAGGTATAATTCACATCCACAATTTGAAGTTCTATTATAATACTTGCACCTCTAGTGCATACATAATCTAGTGGGAGATTCATACTGACTTCTTATGAGGCTGGTACTCTTCTAACTAGCTTCATCATAGAGCTGTTATAATTAATGGTTATTGTACTATATCTGTTGTACCTCTGATATTAAGGGTGATCCTACAATGTCCTTAATCACGATTTCTAAAATTTTCTGGGTCCAATAATCAGACTCCTGATTTACTTGGTTGATGTAACTCTTTAGTTTCCTCTTCTTTCTGACCAGCCTTTATGTAGCATTAAGCTATCTTCTGATCTGCGGCTCCTGGTATTAGCTATTACTTTAGATTTTTCATGGATGCTATGGAATATCCGTGATACCATCATCTAACAATTCAATCCTTTGTTTATGCCCTAGGCTCAATTCTTTCTTTTAACTTATACTGGAGTCTTCTACGGCTGTGTGAATGTCAATATATATATATTGCGTGGATAATACTCTAAAATCTTAAGTGCTTTTATAACGTAACTAACTCTGTATGATTGATCGAATAATTCCTTTCGTTCCATCTCAGCTTTCTTTAAACGTAAGCTATTACTTTTCCTGGTCTTTCTGCCCCTTGTTGCGTGCGCATACTTAGCTTATCTTATGCATGCCAGAGTTTTCCTGCAAATCATATGATCTCGAATATTACTTTTCATTTTTACTTCCTATTCATTAGCCACGATAGGTGCCACTTTCCTTTGGAGTGCATATAAGTTTGTAGTGAGACTGTTTTTACATGACCATTTCTTCTTCAAGTTACTGTTCTTAGGTTGAAGCCTTCTTCCTTATCTCCTCAACTAGTCTTTCATTGTAGTACTTAGGGAGGACCCTCTGACTCTTGTAAATCTGTGAGCTTATAACATCGTATACTCGACAGAATTTTTGATGTTCTTTCTCGCATATAATTATCCGTAATTACTTACCTCCACGCCCTTGTGCTTGTAGGGTTACTTCTGAACTAATATTTTGACTGTGTTCCCAATGACACTCTCTTTTATTTTCGTAACACTCATACGGTACCTTTTACTACCCCAACTCTTAGCTGAATATTTCTCAAGGATCACGATGTCATAACTGCGAGGATGAATTCACTATATTAGCTTTTACTATGTTTATCTTGCACGATCCGTTGATTTGTATGTATCCTCTTGTCTAGCCATAACTAGGATCTTCTTGAATCAATTACTTATTACTCGTTGGCCCATTCTCATATTAATATCCTGCGTAATCTTTCTTGGGTTATTTCCTTTTGTCTTAACTTATGTCTCGCACTTACTCCTTATCTGTCAATAACATTTCGGGCAGGAACCCTTACTTCCTTTCCTTGACATCGGATTTGCATAATGTTATGGAATCTTAGCATATGTATAGGACTTGAATAAGTGCAATCTCATCCCGTTGTCATATTATCGCATTCTTCCTTTATTATTCCATAACTACTAGAACCACTTAGTTCTGACTTAATGTCACATCACTCCATATTCCCCCCTTTAGGGGAGTGCTAAGATTTAGTGCTACGATGATCTGCGTATAGATGTTTTACCTCTTCATCTTTGGTTTCTTTTCACATCATCGATGAACCTTAGTCACCTTGCAGAAATCCTTTTGTACCAAGGATAATGAAATTCCTTATTCACGAGGGTGACACCTAGTGTAACTGACACATATAGTCCCTTAAGCTTAACTTTGCTCACATTGCTTGCTTTAGGGAAGCGTCCTCCTAAATGACCTGTAAGGGTTATTCTTCTGTTTTCCATTCTATTATCGTCGGAATGCAATCTCTAAATTTCTCATGATGCCGACTATTATCAAATCACTCAGTCCCTAATTCATGTTTAGTTTATCTTGTTCACCAACCCATACTGATTTCTATTACCCTGGGGTCTAACTTTTCCTTCTAGTAGTCGCGTTGGGGTGTAACATTAATGTTGTTTTGGGTTGATTTTTACTCAATATACATGATTTCTAACATCATTCTTGCATCCAAATGCTAGATTTCATCATCAAATCCTCAATAGTACTAAAATCACCAAAGTTGTGATTTTTCAAGATTGTGCTACTAGAGGTAATTTTAATGCTTCAAACTCATTTATTATGAGTAGTTAGAAATATTTGAAGCATTTGTTACAAGTTTTAATGGTTGAAAGATTGTATTATAAAACTCTAGTTCATGGCATGAATAGTACTTTTAAGAAAATAAGAGAGAAGATGAATGGTAATCTTGGCGAAGAGATTTATGAATAAAATGAACCTACGAAATTATTTGTTAGCGAAAGATGGAAGTGATCAACTAAGTAATCACATGAATTATATATTTTGCAAGTGTTTATTATAGAAGACGATGTATAGTAACTTGGTGGCAATAGATAATTGATGTAGTATCATTAATGACTTCGAATGGGTATTAAAACACAAGAATGAAGTTTAATGGTCTAACATATAAAACTATTTGGCGATTTGAGTTGTTGGATGCTTGTAGCCAACTTATGAGCCATGTATGGAGTTTGATAAATATCTTAGGTCATATTTAGGATATCTAATTATAGATATCGACTTGTTGGTGATGTTGAGCATTTTAATCAACATTGGAATGATGGAGGAGGATTGAAAGCTTGTGAATGTTAATCAAGAGAAAACAAGGTAAGTTGCTTAAAACTTACTCTTCTTGAAGGACTTTCTCTAAAATCATGTTTCGAGTTAATACTTAAGTTGTTTGCAAACGTGCTTTCATGCTTGTGGGGACAAACAAGTACGGATGTCTCCATGTACTAAAATATTATGTTTCATATGTAGTGTCGTGTTGTTTTATAAAATTTTATTTTAAATCTTGTTGGAAAAATGACACTCAAGGTAAATGTTATAAGTTTTTATCAAAACTTACGTATTGACAAGAGTATACATATTTGAGTGCTAAAGATAAGTTTTCATGAAAAGTATTTCTTTTGGAAATCGATGAGTAGAATAACACTTGTGGCATCTTTTAAAGATTGATGTTAAATTGCTAAAAGCTTTAGCATGTAAAAGGTTATTTATTTAAATTTTGATAAAATGATTTAGATTTTCTATTAATGCTATGATTTGATAAAAACAGATCCTTTGAGGCTACTATGCTATGAATCTATTTTCGAAGTATCAAATATTTTAGGAGTTACTTGTGTTCACCGAGATTGGCTTCAGATATATCGTGTTCGTTGTCATGAAACTACACGTGTCGGTGCAGGCGTAGATGGACACTTTGTGGTAGAGATTAAAAAAGAGTACTCTCCCTCGAGAGGGTACTATTTTGTGCTATTATTATCATGGCTGAGTCGATTCGTACGACACTACGATGAGACGACCTGAGCAAGTAGCGTATATGATACTTGCCGCTAGGTACATAACCTAGTTGAACTTCTTACGTCGGTGATAGTATAGTACTCCCAGTGAAAGGTAATGATGATTTTCTTATTTTTATGCCAAAGGAGCCGAAAGTGATTTCGATGACTTAAAGAAAATGGAATGATTTTATCCAAAATCTTGGATTGATGTAAATATTTTAAAGTTTATATTGTGGGTTATATTTCACATGGTTGTTATTTAAAATAACAAGGGTCATGAAATGATAAAAATTCTTATCGTTTTATATCAAATATTTGTGCATTGTTTTTATAAAGTTTGTCCCAAGAACTTAAGTTAGATAGAGTCTATGACACTTATTGAGTACCGCTGTGGTGTACTCAGCCCTTAGGCACTCCCCTCCAGGGCCCTGCTTACTTTACATGTTTCAGGATGATACGTGGCATGCAGTCAGGCTAAGATGACTCTCTTTCCGAGGTATTATGAAGCATCATTTTTATCTCGTGGTAGATATCATTTTCTTTCTTATTTTATTTTGTTGGAATTACTCTAACCGTTGGTTCTATTCTTGGTACAGAGGCTAATAGTTGTGAAAGGTTGTAATAACGGGGTTTACACGACATACATGAAAGTATATTATTTTACTTAGTCTCATTGTTATTATCATGAAAGACGTCATGTATGATTTTGAATTGGAAAATATTTTATCATTTAACTTGAAAATGTATATGACTTTCAAGGAGCTTCCGCAGTTAAATTGGTTTTCATGCATATGATTTGGGTGCATCACATGGTTTGGTTCGCTCGAGTCGGGTAGTGTGTCGGGTGCCGGTCACATGGTTTTGGGTCGTGACAAACTTGATATTAGAGCACTAGGTTCTAAGTCAAGTCCTAGGAAATTTATGGAGCGGTGTCAAATAGGGTCCCTCTTATCGGTGTGTTGCTGGTCAAACTTATATCGGGGAGGCTACAATGACATCTAGGGTGTTTCACTTTCTTCATACTCCAGATCGTGCATTTTTGCTTGAAGTGAGAGTACAGATTCTCGATCGTATTTATTACATGTTGTGGAAGATATAGAAGTGACGAGAATACAGTTCAAGGTTCAAGTTATAATACAAGATGTTTGGGCTAATAGCCCCAAAGTGTAAGAACTTTTCAAATGGAAAGATAAGTCGAGAATGGATTGGGACTGATATAGTCAACACGTATGACTTTGGTGAATAAGAATTTTCAAATGAATATTGATGGCTCATGGAAAGAGATTGAGATTTCGATGTCAACTAGTGATGTCAGAATAGAGCCAGAGCGTACAAAAGATTTACTAGAGGAGGTAAAAGAGACAACCTCAAAAGAGTAAGGCCCTAATCTAGAATTTATATTTTTAGTCAAGATGTTAAAACAACCGGTCACTGTGACTGTCACCACTAATGAGTACATCAAAAATACAAAGAAGAAAAGATAATAGTTCCAAGATAAATGGGAATATTGTATCTCAAATTATCGTGATGAGGTGTCAACGAATGATAAAAAATATAAAATTGGTAAGAGAATGTGAATCAACCAAGTTCGTAGAAATCGCATTGTGACTTATAAAAATGAAGGCTTATTTGGGATAATATCAAGAATCACCAAAAGTATCTGAAGATACAAGAGATGATTCACACTCTCGCTATGGATTGGGGGACTCTCGACAAGATGAAGTTGTCATTATGGTAATGTCACATGTAAGAAAGTAAATGTAGAAATAAAGTGTCACGTATGAGCACAAATTCAGGGTATTCGAAGCATATCATAAGTATGAGAAGGGTATGTGATCTTTGAATGCCTCATAGTTAACGAATGAGATATTAACATATGCTAACATTTAATGATGCATACCAATGTATGCGTGGATGACATATGTGGACTTAAATGGGTAAGTAAGTAACTTTAAGGCATGATATACACAAATATGTATCTTTAAAAGGTACAAGAAGCAACATAGGTTACCATAGGAGGTAAAATGATGTGGAATGACAACCTTGGGTTTCACTAGTTAAGATTCGTCCTTTTGAACTTGTGGGAATTGAGAATTTTCACATGTAAGCTCCAAAGTACTTATGCGTGTGTCAAGTGGAGCGCGATTAAATTAGGATTTGATGGACCCTTATGAATTTTGAGAAATGAACGTTTGAAATAATGTGTGAGGAAAAGTTATAATTTATGACAAGTTGTCAATACTATATATGTTGTGGGAACTGGGCTCCAAACTATAAGAGTTTACTTTTACCTTTCTCAGAGCAATATGATTGATTAAGGTCCAAGAGCTTGAAATGGTAAGGGTACGTGTGGGAGTTGAGGGGTTACAAGTGTCCAAATGTTATAGAGTGATGCATTAGGATTCCCTAACATATTATGCACGGGGATGGGATTGAAGATACTATGGAGGTACAAAAGAAATTACCGTACAATGATCGGGTACCCACGAACTAGATTCCATGAATAATGGAAAACATACAAGTACTTATTTTTAACTGCCAAAGCATGATGATGTAAAGATGGGATATTAAATAGTTAAAAAAAATTGTTAGGATGATGACATGAGGATGGATTGTATGTTTCTTACATGTAGCATTCTGAAAGTGGTGTATGTTTTGGAAAATTTTATGAATGTTATATGGGTTTAGTATGAAGGAGTCGTACTTGTTAAAATACATAAGCATGGACTGCGAGGTGTAAGGTAGTCGTACTTGCTAGAAAGGTATTTCAACATGGATTGAAGGGTATAATGTTAGAAAAGGGATTCTGAAGATAAAATGAACTTGAAAGGTGATATGCTAATCATATTATTGTTGTAAGAGCAGGAAATGATGATACTTAGCAACATGAATTGCAGTTAGAAGTATCATCTACTTTAGCATGGAAAGGAATAAGGAAATCTTTAATGCGAATACCTATTCTATCCTATTTTCGAAATAAAAATCAATACAAGTGTAATGACGAAATAAGGTTGGAAATGGTGAAATGAAATTTCGAGTTGGGGAAAAAAAGAAACTTGTGGAAGTATGTGATCATGTATATGATTAGATGTATGTTAGCCTACGAGGCAAGAATTTAATGAAGTCTTGGAGTGTTAGGTCGAGCTTAAGAAATGGGTTTTACACTTAAGTGGGGGAGCGTCAGAGTAGGTAAGAGTAACCTTAAAGGAAATGGTTTGAGAAATAAGAAATTTAATTTACTAGAGTCAAGATGAAGAGAAAACCTTCGGTAACTTCATGACGAAATGAGTACAATTACCACTAAAGTATTTGTAGGGAATCAAAGACTCATTACAAGTAATAGTTACAATGTTCTGCATTAGAGATGTTAAAAGTTACATCTGATAGTCAAAGATTTTATGGGCATCTCGAATGTATTCCTACAACTTTGGGGACATGTGCGATTTTAATTAAATTCAAGTGTTGCAGAGAATGAGGGAATACTTTGAATTATATGTGGAATTGTATAGAATAAGGGAGTCCTTTTAATATGTGCACACTTTGCACAGAATAAAATAAAAAGGGGTAATGCATTGCTTATTCTTAAATGAGAAGAGACTTCTATACAAAAATAAAGTATGTCAGTAAAAAGCTCGGGTTAAAAAAAGAGCACTAATATTAAAAGGGTGCAAGTACCATCGTCGTAACGATGACTCTTGACTATTGAAAGTTTAGGGGCTACGGTAGCATGTCCATGGTGCGCATGGAAATTAATTCAATCCAAAATTTTGGTTGAAAAATATCACAAACTATTCAATGGTGTCCGCGAGTAGGTGGCAGACTAGTGGCATGAACTCAAACGAAGTGAGTTGAATTATTTTTAGAGCAAACTTTTTGGTAACAATAGTTATCAAGTTATGAATCTAACATGGTCTCTCAAGGTACGAACGAAAGTGGGCATATAAAATTATCATATGATGGATAAATCTGAGACAAATATCTTATTAATCTTTGGAAGGAATAAAAGAACATTCCAAAATACTTTTGAGATTAGTGAATATTAAAAGCTTTAAGTGGAAAGACTTTTCCTTGAAATAGGATTCATAAAGGACAACAGACTAATTCGAATGTATTCGTTATAAGGAAATTTTGAGACTACGAGTCGGAATGAACAAGTTTTGCAGATACCAAATGGGTAATATAACTTCGATCTCATAAAGTATGAAATATTTCCATGAGCAAGCTAAGGAATTAAGGGAGCATGGTAATCAATTATTCTTTATTTCAAGACCAAAAAAATATTTATTAAGGAAGTCCAATCACAGAGAGATTTGTGGTTTATTTGAAGATACTTTTCAAGTACAACTTGACGTATGCATGACTAAAGAAAATGCATGCATGTATAACAGTGATGTGGGAGATATGTGTAGTAGATATTATTGATATTTAATGGTATTCATTTATGTTACTAGTTAAAAGTTTTGGAAGATTCATACTTGATGCACTTGTGATATATGTACAACTTAATAGGGCCAAGATGGTAAATTATATTGTGTATTGTTCGTTGTTGAGCGATATTGTTATTGGTGCCCGTGTTGGGGCTTATTATGGACAGGTTAAAATTTTTGGATAGTCCAAGTTATAGGGGAAACTCTTGCGAAATTTTTGAGAATTTGTAAACATAGACAAATTTTGAGAGCCATAAGTAAGTTGTGATTTTGGAAAGGAAGTATAAGATCCATATAAAGTCGATAAGTGCAAATGCATGGTGGTTGGAGATAAAAGGATGGTAACTCTATTCTTAGAAGTGACTTGCAAAATATTCTAGGACGAATGTTTTTAAGTAAGGGAGAATGTAGCACCCCGAAAATTTTTGAAATACTTAAGCGCATTTAAGAAAGTTGATGTGTGCTAATTATATTATTTCGTTGGCAGATGAGGACTATTAATATGATGGATATGAATGTAGATATTATAATAAGTGTACGAGGAATATTATAAGTGATGTGGGGTCTAAGAAGATCCCTAAGTCTAAGCCAAGTTAGAAATTACATGATAAACTAAAGTTCCAAATTAGTACGCACAAGACCAAACTTTGGACGAGAATATTGTAACGATTCGGGTGGTCGTTTTGATATTTTTAGCCCCGTCTCCCCTATTTCTACTTCTTTTGTACTTTACAAGTGTATTATATCGTATCGGGTTGGTTGGTTTGGGCCCGGAGTGGTTTCAAAGAGAAATTGAGACACAATCTCTTTATTAGAAGCTTAAGTTGGAAAAGTCAACCGGATATTGACTTATGTGTAAACAATCTCGGATTTGAATTTCTATGGCTCTGTTGCTTCGTTAGGTGATTTCGGACTTAAGAGCACGTTCAGAAGGTGATTTGGAGGTTCGTAGTAGAATTAGGTTTGAATTGGCGAAAGTTGGAACTTTGGCGATTTTGGTCGGCAGTTGAAAATTTGATATCGGGGTCGGAATAGATTTTCGAAAGTTGGAGTAGGTTTTTGGTGTCATTTTTTACGTGTGCGTAAAATTTGAGGTCAATCGGACGTGGTTTAATGAGTTTCGGCGTCGTTTGCGGAATTTGAAAGTTTAGAAGTTCTTAGGCTTGGATCCGAGTGTAATTGGGTAATTTGATGTGGTATTGAGTGATTCTAATGTTCAACTAAGTTCGTATGGGGTTATATAACTTTTTGGTATGTTTGGTAGAAGTCCCGAGGGCCTCGGGTGATTCTGGGTGGCTATCGAAGAGTTTGGAGTTAGAAAAATGTAGCTGAAGTTGTTGCTACTGGTGTTTTCCGCACCTGCGGAGTGAGAGTCGCATGTGCGAGGCCGTAGGAGCGAAGGGAGAGTCGCAGGTGCGGCTCATGAATGCCTGGGCTCAAACTGTAGGTGCGATAGAAATCTCGCATGTGCGATGGTCGCAGAAGTGATTTTAGAGGTGCAGATGAGCATGTGGACCGTAGGTGAAACTTGGTCCCGCATTTGCGATGGATGCAAATGCGGTCAGTTGATCGCACGTGCGGAGCCGCGCTTTTAATGAATTTTCGCAGAAGCAGAGCCTTGTTCGCAGATGCGGTTCCGCAGGTGCGGTTTTTGTTGGGAAGAAAACTCAGCTCGATGTTTTTGTCTCTCATTTTCGATTTTTAGCTTGAAGAGCTCGGGAGTGAGGCGATTTTTGAAGGTTTTCAAGGAGGACGTTGGGGTAAGTGATTGTAACCCGTATTGGTTTAATTTCTGTGAATATATGGCTTTGTACATCATTTAATTAGGTATTAGAGTTGGAAATTTGGGGATTTAGGGCTTGGGAATTGGAGAGTGAATCTTGGGGTTTTGGAGGGCAATTGAGGTTGCTTTTTGGTAAATTTGATATGGTTAGACTCGTGAGTGAATGTGCTTTCAGTTTTTGTGATTTTCATCGAGTTTCGAGACATGGTCCCGGGGGGCCGAGTTGAGCCGATTTTAGATTTTGGCTATAAATTGGTATTTTTATTGTGGAATTGATTCCTTTAGCCCGTATTGATCGTATTGTATTCCTTGTGGCTAGATTCGGGACATTTGGAGGCCGGTTCGAGGGGAAAGGGCATTTCGGAGTAGGATTTCTACGTTGTTGAGGTAAGTAACCGTTTCAAATCTAGTCTTGAGGGTATGAAACTCGAAATTGGTATAATGTAGTTTGGAGTTAACAATCATGTAAGGTGACGGGCGTGTGAGTATACACCGTGAGGGATTATGACTTGGTTCATCCCGTGATGCTATAATGTCTAATAGCCTTTTTGTGCTTATATGTATTACTTGTCTGCTGGCAATTTGACTGCATTTCATGTTAGAAATCATGGTTAGGCCATATACCTTCTTATGGTTGTTATACTCGGTCATAGTGATTCTTGTATATGTTTACCATAGTCTATGTTATTTCTCCCTGCTGATACACTATAGCATTCTGATTTGGGTTGTCTTTCCCTTCTTTACTGAGTGCTGTGAGACTAGAGAGGTTCATGACTGAGTGAGATCGAGGGACTGTTTGTGAGGTATTGTACCTTAGCACGTGAGTTGTCCGTGCAGCACGTGATTGTCCATGTGGATCTTGATATGACATGGTAGCACATTAGTTGTCCGTGCAGATCCTTGATATGATATTGTCTGTGCGGGACATGAGTTATCCGTGCAGATTATAGCGCTTGGGCTGTAGGAGCCCCTCTTGAGTCGGAACACCTCTAGTGAGCGCAGGTACCTATTGAGCGTATGCATTGAGGGCTGAGAGGCGAGTGTTGAGTTATTGAGGGCTTGAGTGACAATACCTGTGAGGTTGCATCTGTTTCCCTTTGTTGTTGCATTTAGCTGATATTTGGTTTACTTGAGCTTGGTAATTATGCAACTGATTTTACTCATCTTTACTCTTAAACTTTTAAAATTATCAAATTAACTGTTCTGTATAGCTCGTCACTGCTTCTCAGTTCCTTATTTATTTCTGTTACTTGCTGAGTCGGTTGTTCTCATACTACACCCTGCACTTCATATGTAGATGCATGTGTGTTTGAGCATAGAGACCATTGAGTTTCAGGTGTGATCGAGTTCAAGAGACTACGAGGTAGCTGCCAATGTCCGCAGGACCTTGTCACTCCGTCTTTATTTCTTTCTACTTTGTACTAATATTGAGATATTGGTTGTATTAGGTTTGATACTTAGACGCTCATGACTTGGTGACACCCCTATGTTTGGGGCTAGTTTTCCGCACTTTGAATCTATTTTGAGTTTAACTTTGATTTTTATGATAAATTCCTGATATGGAAAGTTTTAAATTACTTTTATATTTGATTTCTGAAGTATTTTGGGAAAGTCGGGTTGCCAAGTACCATCAATACGCGCCATCACGACATGTTAGGTTTTGGGTCGTGACAAGTTGGTATCAGAGCCTAGGTTACATAGGTCTCACGAGTCATGAGCGGGTTAGTAGAGTCTTGCAGATTGGTACGGAGACGTTTGTACTTATCTTCGAGAGGCTGCAAAACCCTTAGGAAAAACTTCCTATTCCTGGATTCTTGTCGTGCGAATCTATTTATTCTGGTAACTAAACATTTGTTGTTTCATTCTCTCACAGATGGTGAGGAATCGTGCTACCAGATAGGATGGCCAGCCACCAGTACCACCAGCCAGGTCCACGAGAGGCCGAGGCTGTGGTAGAGTCCATGGTAGGGGAAGACGTGTAGCCCGCACAGCAGCTGGGGAAGTATCTGCAGATCCATCAGTTGCCCCAGATCAGGACCATGTCCTAGTTATGGATGCTCCAGTAGGACCAGCTCAGGCACCACCTATGTCCATTGTGATTCCTGGCGTTCAGGAGGCCTTAGCTCAGATTCTGACAGCGTGTATTGGCCTTGCTCAGGCGGTCTCTGCTTCGACGGCTGCAACCACTTCTCAGGCCGGGGGAGGCACTCACACTCCCGCCGCCTGCACTCCTGAGCAAGTTCTACATGGACTCCAAACAACGGAGGCACCACCAGCCCAGCCAGTTGCAGCTGCAAAGGACTATGTTGTTCCTGCTATGCTTGAGGATGATCAACGTAGATTGGAGAGGTTTGGGAGACTCCATCCTCCACCTTTCAGTGGTACAGAGAAAGAGGATGCCCACGATTTCTTGGACAGGTGTTAGAGGATACTCCGTACAGTAGGAATTTGGAGACTTGTGGGGTCTCATTCACTATTAAATTCTCTGGGGCTGCACTCAGATGGTGGGAGACTTACGAGAGGCGTAGGTCGGTCGGCGCAACACCCCTTACTTGGCAGCAGTTCTCGATGATATTTCTGGAGAAGTTTGTGCCTCAGTCCCGTAGAGAGGGGATGCACAGACAGTTTGAGCAGCTTCGCCAGGGTGATATATTTGTGACGCAGTATGAGATACAATTCTCGGAGTTGGCCCGTCATGCTATCTAGTTTGTTCCCACAGACAGGGAGAGGATTATGAGGTTTATAGATGGTCTCACTTTTTAGCTACGGTTGCTTATGAATAGAGAGAGGGTGTCTGGTGCTACCTTGATGAGGTTGTCGACATTGCTCGGAAGATTGAGATGGTTCGCGGTCAGGAGAGGGTTGAGAGGGAGGCCAAGAGGCCCCGTGGTCAGGGTGGATTCAGCGGTACTCCTCCTGGGGGTCAGTTCCAGCACGGTAGAGGTCGTCATTTCAAACATGCTCAGACAGCTCGGCCATTTCAC
This sequence comes from Nicotiana paniculata, assembly GCA_005239505.1. Lineage (NCBI taxonomy): Eukaryota > Viridiplantae > Streptophyta > Magnoliopsida > Solanales > Solanaceae > Nicotiana > Nicotiana paniculata. Next base: position 26,320 of record MDKI01208040.1, read on the forward strand.
CGTGGTGCATCATTTGGCCATGGTTCCAACAGTCATCAACAGGTCCAACCATCATTCAGTGCACTACCAGCAGAGAGTTCTCATCATGCCTTGTCCGCTTAGGTATCCCCGGGTAGTTCTTCTGGGCATCAGGAGCAGCAATTCCGTCAGAGGAGCGGTTGTTTCGAGTGCGGAGATTTTGGTCACATTATGAGAGATTTCCCTAGGCTATTGGGTGGGACTCCACAGTGGAGTGCTTGGCCGATGGCACTAGCACCAGTTCCTCCACCACCCGCCTAGTCAGCTAGGGGTGGAGCTCAGCCAGCTAGGGGTGGAGCCCAGTCAGCTAGGGGTCGCCCGAGAGGGGGTGGCCAGGCCCATTTCTATGACCTACCTTCCACCCCAGATGCCATTGCTTCAAATGCTACGATTACAGGTATTGTCTCAGTTTTCCACCGAGATGCCTCGGTACTATTTGACCTTAATTCCACTTATTCATATGTTTTCTCGTATTTTGCTCATTTTCTGGATATGCCCCGTGAGCCTTAAGTCTCATTTTTTCATGTATCTACCTCTGTGGGCGATACTATTATCGTGGACCGTGTATATCAATCATGTGTGGTGACTTTTGGGGGGTCTGGAGACTTGAGTGGACCTTTTGCTTCTTAGTGTGGTTGATTTTGGTGTTATATTGGATATGGATTGGTTGTCTCCATGCCATGCCATTCAATATTGTCACACTAAGACAGTGACTCTGGCGAAGTCGGGGTTGCCGAGGGTTGAGTGGAGCAGTTCTATAGACTATATACCTAGTAGAGTGATTTCATACTTAAAAACTCAGCGTATGGTTGAGAAGGGTTGTCTATAATATTTGGCATTTGTGAGGGATGTTAGTGCAGAGACTCCTGCCATTGATTATGTTCCGGCGGTACGTGGCTTTCGGAATGTGTTTCCTGTAGACCTGTCGGGCATGCTGCCTGACAGGGCTATTGACTTTGGTAGTGATTTGGTGACGGGCACACAGCCCATTTCTATTCCATCATATCATATGGAACTGATAGAGTTGAAGGAGTTGAAAGAACAGCCTTAGGAACTCCTTGATAAGTGGTTTATTCGGCCTAGTGTGTCACCTTGGGGCGCACCTGTTCTATTTGTGAAGAAGAAGGATGGTTCCATGAGGATGTGCATTTATTACAAGTAGTTGAACAAGGTAACAATCAAGAACAAGTATCCTTTGCCTCGTATTGATGATCTATTTGAATGGCTTCAGGGAGCGAGGGTGTTCTCCAAGATTGATTTGAGGTCAGGGTACACCACCTGAAGATTCGGGATACGTATATTCTTAAGATAGCTTTCAAGACCCGATATGGCCATTATGAGTTCTTGGTGATGTCTTTTGGGCTGACCAATGCCCAGCAGCGTTCATGCATTTGATGAACATTTTATTTCAGCCCTATTTTGACTTATTCATTATTATATTCATTGATGACATCCTGACGTACTCTCCTATCTTGGAGGAGCATGCTCAGCATCTAAGGATTATGTTGTAGAGATTGAGGGAGGAGAAACTTTATGTAAAGTTCTCCAAGTGTGAGTTTTGGCTCAGTTCAGTGGCGTTCTCACGTGGTGTCCAGTGAGGGTATTTAGGTGGATCCAAAGAAGCTAGAGGCGGTGCAGAGTTGGCCTAAATCGTCCTCAGCCATGGAGATTAGGAGCTTTCTTGGTTTGGTGGGCTATTACCGTCAATTTGTGGAGGGTTTTTCATCTATTTCATTGCCCTTGACCAAATTGACCCAAAAGGGTGCTCCATTCAGGTGGTCGGATGAGTGCGAGGAGAGATTTCAGAAGCTCAAGACCGCTTTGACCACTGCTCCAGTTCTAATTCTGCCATCAGCTTCAGGTTCTTACATCGTGTATTGTGATGCCTCGCGGATAGGTATTGGATGTGTTCCAATGTAGGAGGGTAGGGTGATTGCCTATGCCTCGCTCCAGTTGAAGACTCATGAGAAGAAATTTTCTGTCCATGATCTTGTGTTAGAAGCTATTGTTCACGCCTTGAAGATTTGGCGGCACTATTTGTATGGGGTTCATTGGGAGTTTTATATTGATCACCGGACTTTGCATCATCTGTTCAATAGAAGGAACTTAATTTACGTCAGCAGAGATGGTTGGATCTTCTTAAAGACTACGATATCACCATTTTGTACCATCCCAGGAAGGCCAATGTGGTGGCCGATGCTTTGAGTCCCTGGGTGGAGAGTTTGGGGAGTTTAGCGTATCTTCCAGCAGCAGAGAGACCTTTGGCATTGGATGTTGAGGACTTAGTTGGCCAGCTTGTCAGATTGGATATCTTGAAGCTGAGTCGGGTGTTGTCTTGTGTGGTCTCCATGTCTTCTCTTTATGACTATATCAGGAAGCGTTAGTATGATGACCCCTATCTGCTCGTCCTTCAGAACAAGGTTCAGCAAAGTGATGCTAGAGATGTGAATATTAGTGATGATGATGTGTTGAGGATACATGGCTGGATATGTGTGCCCAATGTGGATGGTCTTCGGGAGTTGATTCTTGAGGAGGCCCACAGCTCGCGGTATTCCATCCATCCGGGTGCCGTGAAGATGTACCAATATTTGAGACAACACTATTGGTAGAGGCAGATGAAGAGGGATATAGTTGGGTTCGTGGCTCGGTGTCTCAATTGTCAGCAGGTTAAGTATGAGCATCAGAGACCGATTGGCTTACTTCAGAGGTTAGAGATCACAGAGTGGAAATGGGAGCGGATCACCATGGATTTCATAGTTCAGCTCCTGCGGACTTCGTGGAAGTTTGATGCTATTTGGGTTATTGTGGATCGGCTGACCAAGTCTGCGCACTTCATTCTTGTTGGTACTACCTACACTTTAGAGTAGTTGACTGAGATTTACATCGAAGAGATTGTTCGCCTACATGGTGTCCTAGTTTCCATCATTCCAGATAGAGGCACACCATTTACATCGTAGTTTTGGAGGGCCGTACAACGAGAGTTGGGTACTCATGTTGAGATGAGTACAACCTTACACCCGTAGACGGACAGACAGTCCGAGCGCACTATCCAGATATTGGAGGACATGTTGCGCGCTTGTGTCATTGAATTTGGGTGTTCATGGGATCAGTTTCTTCCGCTCGCGGAGTACACATATACAACAGTAGTCGAGCATTCAGATGACTCCGTTCGAGGCTTTATATGGGAGGCGGTGTAGCTCTCCAGTGGGATGGTTTGAGTCGGGTGAGCTAGGCTGTTGGGTACAGACTTGGTCCAGGATGCAACAGACAAGGTGAAATTGATTCAGGAGCGGCTTCGCACGGCGCACTGTAGGCAGAAGAGCTATGCGGACAGGAAGGTTCGTGATGTGTCCTTCATGGTCGGGGAGAAGGTTTTGCTGAAGGTATCCCCATGAAGGGTGTTATGAGGTTTGGGAAGAGGGGCAAGTTGAGCCCCCAGTTCATTGGGGATTTTGAGGTGCTTCAGAGGATAGGGAGGTGGCTTACAAGCTTGCCTTTCCACCTAGCTTGTCGAGTGTGCATTTAGTATTTTATGTTTGTATGCTCCGAAAGTATATCGGTGATCCGTCCCATGTTTTGGACTTCAACACGGTTTAGTTGGATAGTGATATGACTTATAATGTGGAGCTGGTGGCCATTTTTGATTGGCATGTTCGGAAGTTGAGGTCAAAGGATATAGCTTCAGTGAAGGCGCAATGGAGAGGCCATCCTGTGGAGGAGGCCACTTGGGAGATCGAGGGGGAGATGCAGAGCAGATATCCACACTTATTTGAGAGTCCAGGTATGTTTCTAGACTCGTTCGAGGACGAACATTTGTTTAATAAGGGGAGGATGTAACGACCCGGCTGGTCATTTTGAGAGTTTTAACCCCGTCTCCCCCATTTCTGTTTCTTTTGTGCTTTACAAGTGTATTATATTGTATCGGGTTGGTTCGGGTCCGGAATGGTTTTGGAGAGAACTTGAGACACTTAGTCTCTATATTAGAAGCTTAAGTTGGAAAAGTCAACCGGATGTTGACTTGTGTATAAACAACCTCGGATTTGAATTTTTATGGATCTATTAGCTTCGTTAGGTGATTTCGGACTTAGGAGCGCGACCGGAAGGTGATTTGGTTGTCCATAGTAGAATTAGTCTTGAATTGGCGAAAGTTAGAACTTTGGCGATTTTGGTAGGCAGTGGAAAATTTTATATCGGGGTCAGAATGGATTTCAGAAAGTTGGAGTAGGTTCGTTGTGTCACCCGGGCACCAGGTACCTTACTCAACCGAGTACTAACGTAATATATCTTTCTTATTACATGATCATAGGTAAGTGGACCAGAAGGGTCGTATGAGGTAAGAAGAATAAAACATGAGAGAACACTCGACATAAGACGACCAAACCTGATATGCTGACTTATACATTGGACGTACGGGCCTATAAGGCCAAAATAATCACTCGTACACTGAACATAGGCCGACAATGACATACTATCTTTCATATACATGACATATGTCTACAAGCCTCTAAGAGTACATAAATGTCATAAGGTCGGACAGGTCCCCGACATACCAGTCAATACATGTCTAAATCATACTAACCAAATAAGCAACTCCGGAGCAAATGGAGTGCACCAACATCTCTCGCTGGGCTGATAGCCTACTTGGAGGACTCTCAACCTGTCTATCGGGACCTGCGGGCATGAAACACAGCGTCCCCAGGCAAAAGGGACGTCAGTACAAATAATATACCGAGTATATAAGGAGTGAAAATCAGTAAACAATAGACATAAGAGAAACATGGAGTAAAAGACTCAACATCTATATCTGAATAGCTCTGTGAATCATTTAATATTATAATGTCGTGCATATACATACAAATGTCATACCATTCATAGGTATATGCGTTCATAACATCATCAAGCCTCTGAGGGCATCCCATCATATCATCTCGATCACTGTGGGCAAATCATCAACGTATACCAGCTGATCATGTGGTGGTGCGTATATAATGCCATAACCTTTCCCATATCCCATATATATATATATATATATATATATATATATATATATATATATATATATAACTCCATCTGGTCATGGGTCAATGTAAATGAATGCAATGCATGAGAAGTACATCAATAAAATCTTTTGGAGTGTCATAAGACCATTATGTCTTTGATTAATATCATGAAATAAACTTTATCAACTTACGTATTTTCCGAGACCCATGAATAGACAATAGAATAATAAGACATATAGGAATTCAAGAACATAGGCACCTCTAATACTTCTATGAATAGAGTCATTCATGAGAATTGTGCATTAGCTCATTTCGTTTGTATCATATAGATCATGCCAAAAAGAAAGAAGGGATAGCATTAACATACCTGAGCCGATTCTATTGACAATTCCTTTAACATAAGTCAATTGTGACAACACGTAACGCCAAATCGAAGTAGGAAAAATCCGTATGATATTCTTGAGAAAGATTGCACCTTATTCTCTTAAAATTTCAAAATCTTACGTTCCTAAGGTGCTAAGAAATCTCGTAGAATTTTTGTTTCAACAGATTTACTTTACTACCACATGAATCCTTTCATGACTTTGTTGAAGTCTTAATCTCTCATGTTGAAGAGCTATCAAATCTCTTAAAGTGATTTAGAAGAATGTTTTAAACCTTGGTGGGTGTGGTCCCCACAAGGTGATGACTAAGCTTTGGCCTAAAGTCCCCTAACATGCCATCTTGTTTTGTGAGTTAAGACTCATTTTTAATGTCTCTTTGGGCTACCATGTTGGGGGGTCAATTCTTATCCAATAATTAGTCACTTAATTTTTTAATTAATTTGTTACTCCCCCATTAATCAATATTTGCCCAACTATTCACATAATTAGGAATTATCTCAAATTACTTAAAATACTACTCAATTTTAATACACTATACACCTTACTATCATGGCCATGTGGTACCTTGTACGGTACTAGTACATAAATATCAGATATTTTAGCTCGGACTGTATTTTATCCCAAAATGTCAAACTTTGAAGAAATTCATTTTCTTTGATTTTTTTACACTCTCACCTTCACGAATCTACTTATCCCTTATTTAAAATAGCATAATACTTATAATCCCAGAATAATCTCATTCCCGAACTTACGACGAAATGTCAACGTACGAAAATGCGAGATGTAACATCTCATTTCCGAGCTTTCATCAATTTACTTATGGAGTACTTTCACGTATGAAAACATGGGATGTAATATTTTTGACGTGTGTGTAAACTTTGAGGTCAATCAGACGTGGTTTGATGAGTTTCGGTGTCGTTTGCAGAATTTTGAAGTTTAGAAGTTCTTAGGCTTGAATCCGAGTGTAATAGGGTAATTTGATGTAGTTTTGAGTGATTCGAAGGTTCGACTAAGTTCATATGGGGTTATATGACTTGTTGGTATATTTGGTCGATGTCCCGAGGGCCTCGGGGTAATTCTGGTTGGCTATCGGAGTGTTTGGAGTTGGAAAAATGCAGCTAAAGCTGCTGCTACTGGTCTTTTACGCACCTGCGGAGTAGGAGATGCAGTACCGAAGGGAGAGCCGCAGGTGCGACTAAGGAACGCCTGGGCTCAGACCGTAGGTACGATGGAAATCCCGCATCTGCGGTTGTCACATAAGAGATTTTAGAGGCGTAGATACGCAGGTGGACCGCAGGTGCGACTTCGTTCCCGCATCTGCGATGGCCGCAGATGCGGTAAGGTGATAGCGGTTTTTGCTGGGCAGAAAACTCAGCTCGAGGTTTTTGTCTCTCATTTTAGATTTTTTTCTTGAGGAGCTCGAGAGAGAGGCAATTTTTTGAAGGTTTTCAAGGAGGATGTTTGGTTAAGTGATTCTAACCCGTATTGGTTTAATTTCCGTGAATCTATGTCTTTGTACATCATTTAATTAGGGATTAGAGTTGGAAATTTTGGGATTTAGGGCTTGGGAATTGAAGAGTGAATCTTGAGGTTTTGGAGGCGCAATTGAGGTCGATTTTTGGTAAATTTGGTATGGTTAGACTCGTGAGAGAATGGGCTTTCGGGTTTATTGATTTTTGTCGAGTTTCGAGACGTGGGCCGGGTTGAGCCGATATTGGATTTTGGCTATAAATTGGTATTTTTCTGGTGGAATTGATTCTTTTAGACCATCTTGATCGTATTGTCACTGCTAGAAATTGAAGCTATGGCAATGCTTTTTATTGCTACGGTTCCATAATCATTGCTATAGGTGGTCTATCGTTTTCCTTTGCAGTAATTCGTTTTCCTTCAAAGAGACCTCATCAGCAAATCGAGTTAAGGCCGCGCTCGGCTGCTGCTCTTCTTAATCTCCTTCTCCGGCGAACTCGGCTGAGAAATTGAATGGTGAGCACATTTCTTCTCTCCCTGTATTTTCTTTTATGAGTATCTCTTCTGTCTGGAACCCTAATATCTTTTTTATTCAATTATTTTTGTAAAATTCGAACTGTGAAATAGGTCTTATGCTTTGTATCTACTCTCGATGCATAAATAATAGCCTCAAATCATGCTTTGTATTTTTGCTAGTTAAATAGTGAACATGGCCATAATAGATTGAATCTTTATCAGTAATTCGTGTGTTTTCATCAGGTTTAGAGGTTAGCACTATTACAGTAGTAATATGTAGTAAAAACACTTGGACCAAATCTTCCCTTGAATCTCTATTTTTTGTTTGTGTGTGTGTGTGTGTTTTGGGAGTTGGAGTGTCTCAACTACAGGTGATTACAATCATCTGCTATTAAGTCTGTATTAAATCAACCCCAATGTGAAGGCATCTGTGCACCTCCTTAATTTCCTGCAATTTTTGCTATATGCTTGTACAGGTGATTACCTAAGGATATGCTTGTATTTGAGAAAAAGATTGAATAGGGACTAGGACCGAACTTTGGTAACTTGGTAACTTGAGATGTTTAGTATAGATCATACAAGAGTTAAGATGATTCACTTTCAGTGGTTTAAGAATTCTGATATGTGCATTTGCTAGTGGTGTACTGGTGTCTATGTATGCTTGGTTTTAATATAAGTGTCTCTATAAAAGATTGGTTGAGCTGTAGGGAATATTCAACGGTTTGCAGATCTATCACTGCATGTATGACTATATATCTCCCATCTATCTGGGGAAGTGGAAATGTGCTTGTAACTTGTAAGGTATTTCACTCTAGTGTATTCTCTCCTAACAATATAATGACAGAAGCATCTGAAAGAAGTGGATTTAAAAAGACATAGGAATATATTCTATAATGAGAGTTGCCCACAGTGATATCATAAGACGGACTTCTGGTTGGGTCAACCTTAAATGTTTAGGCAGTGATTACTCGCTTAGTCGATGTCATCGTTGTTTCAATCAGTATAAGCTTTGGATAGACAACTTCATCTACTATGTATTTATTTGAATTTGGTTGGCATCAACGTGACTTTCTTTGTCTGCTCCTTTATTTGTTCTCCTCATGTTTAAGAAAGTGATCAAGGAGATCTCCTACGCAATATGCACTCATCAAATCAATGATGGAATTCTCTGTGTCATTTTCTAGCTGATAGTAGGTTTTCGTCATTTTTAGATATGTTAGGTCATCATTCATCTTATAGTTCGTGGCGTGTTCAGATCTTCTCGTCAGGGGAAACGTGAACCAACTTTGAGATTTTAGGTTTTAGTTTCGCAGAATGTAGCTTTTGTTCCATACTTATTGCGACTTAGCTATCTTGTTATCCCCGAAAAGATACTAGTATTTTCATAGAGTTGTTGTCATCCTCTGTCGCATATGAGCAAGTGGCATTGCTTAATTTAAATCATTTAAATGTTCATAGAGTTTCTGATGGACTCTTTTTTGTGCACCCAATTTCATGTTCTACTCCTAATGATCATTTAGTATCTATTTACCACAGTTACAAATTAAATTATCTTAGGCTAAATCTCTATACTTGATCATAACTAGTCTGATTTAGAAAAATGATAACTTTTATAGCAAAGAAGAGGCACTATAGGCATTGTCCTACATCTGTTTTTTTATTGTATAGTTTCTCTAGAAAGATAGGTTTCTTATTTTTTACCTCTAACCTTCTTGATCCCTTGACCTTGCTTACCTTAATACTAATTTTGGTGATTTGAATATATTATATAGGATATCCATGGATTATGGAGATAAAAGTTGGATGATTCTCCTTGGATGGACGGATGAGTATATAGGTGGAGTAAATAATTTTCTTGATAAGGCATTTGAACGAGCTGCCCAAGGAAATTGTCACGACCCAAAATTCACTAACGATCGTGATGGCGCCGGACACCATTGTCAGGCAACGCAACACCATATAACTAGTAAATTCTCATTTTAATATTTTCGAAATCATTTTGTTTTAAACATTAAACAATAAATAATAAACTTCACTGAATAATTAATGGTGTCTTTATAAAATTAATCTACTGAATAATTCCGAAATCATCCCAGAACCCGGTGTCACAAGTGCATAAGCATATTCTAGGAAAAACAAGATGTAATACAATAACTGTCCGGAATACAATTGGACAGGAAGGAAATTACACTACAATACTCTGAAAGATACTCTGCTGGCTGCGGGTCGTCTCGAGAGGTGCAACTCACCTAAGTCTCTGTATCAACAATGTCTTTGCGCGCAACTAAGCAACTAGACATACATGTGCCTGTGCAACAAAAATGCACAACAAGTGTAGTATGAGTACAAAAAACACGTGTACCCTGTCTAACCTCGAAGAAGTAGTGACGAGGGGTCGACTTTGACACTTACTAGTGGTCCAATGGTAATATATTAATAATATGAAATATCATAGATTTTATAAGGCAAGGGTAAACTAACTAATCCTGAAGAACGTAAACAATTCCTTAAAAAAAAATAGATTTTTCAAAGATTTATATTTCATCATTCTATCAATTTATCTCATGCCAGAGAGGCAATATCGTCATTTATAAATTTCAAGGCAAGCAATACAAGCATGCGCAAATCATGTCGAGGTCGTATGGCCCGATCCAACAATATTTAAATTGTGCACTGCCAGAGAGTCGAATGGCGCGAACCATAGATGCATCTATTTAATCTACCGAGGGGTTCGGCCCGTTCCACAAAAGATAAACATATTCAAACAGTCAATCAAGAATTCATCAAGGGACAATTATCCAAGGAAAAGGGCAAATTTCTCTTTTGAATGTCAAGGAAATGATGTTTAGCCTTTTAGAAATGTATTTACCAAGTTCGATATGATTAAGTCTTTTAAATTGACAATAAGGTTACAAATATCGCAAGTATAGCATGCTTTTGGGTCCTAGGCTACCCGGACTTAAGCATAATAGTAGCTACGCACGGACTCCAGTCACCTCGTGCGTACGTAGCCACCACAATTAGAAACACCTATTCAATTATTTCGTCTACGGGAATAATTCCCTCTTACAAGGTTAGAAAGGAGACTTACCTCGCTCCGAAGCTACATAACCGGCATCCCACGCCCTTCGAATGAATCTAATCAATGCCAACGCTCCCAAAACTAGCCAAATAATGGGCAAACCAATGAAAGTATACCCTAATACTTATAACAATTCAATTTATATAAATTTCCAACTCCGCATTAAGAAGTTGACAAATTCTCCCTCGGGCCCACGTGCCCGGATTTTGAAATTTTTCGAAGATAACCTTTACCCATAACATTACAAACTCAAATATACCCATAACATTACGAACTCAATTCCATGCCCAAATTCGTGCTCAAAATCCAAAAAATTAAAATTTTCTAGGTTTTTACTTCAAAATCCCAACTTTCTACAAATTTCCTTGTCTAAATCCATATATGAACCTTGTATTTACTCAAACCTAGCAAAAAACAATTTCCTAATGCTTGGTGATGAAAATGGAACTCCAAAGTTGTTCCAAGAATCGGCTCCCATGAAAGAAATGAAGCGAAATGAGCCAAAACCCCGATTTTAAAAGGACACTGCCCAGCCCTGATTTTTGCACCTGCGGTCACTTGACCGCTTCTACGGTTTCGCAGGTGCGGCCCAACCACCGCTTCTGTGGTCTTCCACCAGACCCCTCAACACCGCATCTGCGTCCCACGCCTTCCCCAGCATAATTCGCTTCTGCGAGTCCATTCCCGCTCCTGCGGGCTCGCACCTGCGTTCCTCTTCACGCAGGTGATACCACACTAGATGCTTAGCTGGTGCAGCCCTTCCTCAAATTCCATTTTTGACTCGTTAACCACCTAGAATCCACCCGAGGCCTTCGGGACCCCGTCCAATCACATGAACCAGTTTCAAAACATAATTCGGACCTACTCGATGCCTCAAATCACATCAAACAATGCTAATACCACGAATTGCACTCCCGTTCAAGCTTGTTGAACTTTAAAACTTCAAACTTCTTCATTCGAAGCCGGAACTTATCAAATCACATTCGATTGACCAAAAATTTTGCACACAAGTCATATTCGACATTACGAACCTACACCAACTTCCGGAATTAAAATTCGACCCCAATATTAAATAGTCCACTTTCGGTCAAACTTCTCAAAAACCTTCAAATTTCTAACTTTAGACAAATGACTCCAAAATGACCTACGGGCCTCCAAATCCACTTTCGATCACGCTCCCAATGCCAGAATCACCATACGGAGCTATTCCCAAACTCAGAATCCCCAACGGACATCGATAACATTGAAATGCATTTCAACCCAAATGTATGAAATTCTTCCAAAAATGCTAACTTCCACAATAGGCGCCGAAACGCTCCCGGGTCATCCAAAATCCGATCCGGACATACGCCCAAGTCCAAAATCATAATACGAACCTGCTGAAATCTTCAAATCCCGATTCTGAGGTCGTTGAATCAAAAATCTAATCTTAGTCAATTCTTTCAACTTAAAGCTTCTGAAATGAGAACTTTCTTTCCAAATCGACTTCAAACTTCCCGAAATTCAATTCCGACCATTCGTACAAGTCATAATACCTGAAGTGAAGTTGTTCATGGCCTCAAACTGCTGAACGACGCGCTAGAGCTTAAAACGATCGGTCAGGTCGTTACATTCTCTCCCACTTAAACATGTGTTCGTCCTCGAGCGTGCTAAGTATTGCGCTGGAGTTGTCCGAAATCACTGTTAAACACCTCGTGCACCTATCCGTGCTACCACAACTCAGTTGAGCACATTAGCTCGAGCAATTCTGAAGATATTCTCTTTTATTCAAACAAATAAGCTTAGAACCTAGTTCCAACACCCGAAATGCTCTGCCAGGCCTGCTTCCAACCTACGAATATCATATCAATCACTACACGAGGTACTAGAACATGACTGCATACCTTTGCTGAATTCTCACCATGCGCCACATCATTCACAAGACCATAACAACATTCTCTGATCATAATAATCGACATTCCCCGAATTTGATGCTCACAATGCACCTCATGACATATATAAGTCTTGTCCCAAATTTTGCAATACCTCCACGACGGAGGAGATGTGTAGAAATTTATAACCAACCGTTGAGTCAACAATTCGTTGAGTGTATACTCCTAACAAGAATCATTTCCTCATTCTGAACAAAATAATGGTATTTGCACTTTAATATACTTCATATAATCCTTTCGCACTGAATCCTAGATCCAATAATCTCGTCTCACCCAGTACGAGCTGCTTAGGCAATAAGCCACCTCAGATATGACCAACAGTCTCACATGATGCCACAATGTTCCAATAAGCTACAAACTTGAACGTGATACATAAGGAAAACGAACCCTGGAAGGAACTACCCCACTCATGCAATTAATTAGACAACTGAAAATGTTCTATAAACCTTCCTCAGGAAATGGGAAACAAAAACACACAAAAATAAGTGTAGGGCACTATACCCGACATCACATTGTTGCGGCGTGAAACCCGATCCAAACAACATACCCATGGAGGCGTGCCACCCCATACACACATAAAATTCACATAAGGAGCTACTTACCGAGCTAATTCGCTCATTACTACAAAATACCGAATATAGGTCACAAGCACACTAAGTGCTTAATACCATCCTGGGGAGACAGATAGAGCCATACGCTACAAAACTCAAGCACAACTGAGGTGTTATATATGATCTGAATCTCAAGAGCCATCCTGCACATATAACACTAGCGCTACGCAGAACCTCAACACATAAGAAATTTATCAAGTCGTTTCGCAACTCACACGGAAAAATATAACACTACATGATATAGCCGACGACGAAACAACATTCAACGTCCGAATACTCCCCCATGAGGAGCGCTATGCTGAAATGAACATACCTGGTCTGATGTAGAGCCCATATTCATATTTAAATCCATTCACAGACCTCAAGCCGATTCTGATCGCACCGTACTAGGCTAATAACCTTTCTGGGGTCCATAATAATCCCCTTTTTCCCATAACACAAAAGGACAACCATCATAACCGGGACAAGCTTCCACAACCCACAACCAATTGAACCGAGCGCCCTCCAAACATAAATTCTCAAATAGGCAATATTACCACATTCTTCATACTTAGTTTAAATCTTCAATCAATAAAGTGACTACATGACACACTTATACGATCTTCCCGTGGAATACAATTCCACGACCTCACGCACCAGGTAACCAGTCTGCACATCCATACTACCGGCCATACAAATGTTGTAAAGCAAATCAAGAATCCGTAACCAGAATGCAAAGCCTGTTATGCAAAACTCAATCTCAGGTGACGCTGAATACAATACCAGCTTACTTTAAACATCCAAATCCCTTTCCCGCTAATCCAGGCTCGTGACATTCTTTCCAACGCCGAACCGCAACCTTGATCCTCACTTTCAAAGTTCATACCGCTCACTGCACCTAATATGCCAATATGCGATAGCACAAGAATCTCATCATAACTCCTGAACCAGTAATAGGGTATACACTTCATCATATAGAAACCTTTTAATTAACTAATTCCAAGAGAACCATAACAACACGCGAGTGAATTCTCATAACCGTAGAACATGCAAATCCTCAAGTAGTGGTCTAAGCCACCATAACCCTTCCGGGATCCGCCCACACATAACAGGCCATAATACTTGAATATTCCCAAATAAAATCAATTGCGGTGGCCCTCAAACCTCGCACATACCGTCAAAAATCACATGCATAACTTATTCGCGCTCAAGAAACTATCACCTCCACCATTGTGCCAATTCAACACTGGCTAACCCATCTAACTTCTTCTAATTCATCCTTAACTTGCCTTAGAGATAATAATAATATCTTTGTTCCTTTCATCACAAACCTAAACCCGCACTCATCTTGAGTGACCCCATTCCACGAGACCACATTGTATCCAGACCCATGAACCATTTTATACCCTCCTTGCATGCATATTTGTATCTCAACTGGTACATCAATTCTGATAATTCCTCTACGGATCCGAAGTCATTTTCTCTTTTTTCCCTCCAAATGCTACATTGCAAGCCGAAAATATCATAGAACATTCTGATCCTCTTATCATAATCCGCTGCAAAAGCTCGATTATTAACCATACCGCAGGCTTGAAATCCTTAGGCACCGCATTTAACCTTTAAATTCGCTAGGACAATTGTTGAGAGTCACCCACTCTGGCTTGGTCCCGAATATAATCAACTCCCAGGCTCCACTAGCACATGAGCACCCATCTCAATGAAGCACCCAACTGAATCACTTCCCTTGCAAATCACCTCTATATGAAGCATAAATCCTGAATCTTTCCAAAGCCCGAACATGAGTCAGTAAGGCCAACTATAACACACCTTTATCATTTCCTTTTCTCAAATTACCACTTATGTTCTTTTTCCTTGGCTATAATAACCCCTCAATATGCTAATAACCAGAAACCTCATAAATAGACGACCATACAATCCAACCGTAGCCGGTGGACCTCTCCCACTTAGCTTGAAGCTACTATTACATAACTTTGGAACCCACCAAGATTCTTTCTTCATCGCTGAACTGATCTTGCACAACCAACTCGCCAAATTCCTCGAAATCTTTTCGTTAGCATTTCATGAACATTCTGAATCTCTATCAATATTCACATATTCGACCTCTTACTAGATAGTCGGTAAAATTCTTCGTAGAAGCTTCGCCAACCACGTGACCGCTGACCTGCTCACAGGAGATAACCCACCTGTTGAAATTTCATGCCGACACCTTCCAACGTCGCTGCATGGGGTACAATCACTACGACATCAATAACCCATCCTGATCCCCTTCTCATTCAGAAACTGAACACGTCTGTTCACTCCTTATGGACATCAACTAAATGTGCGACAATATCTTCCAATCCAAAGTTATATTGTATCCTTCTTCATATCGAGAAAGTTCTTCCTGTTGCATCCAATCTCCCATCATATAATAGCCAATAATTAAAATTAAGCCCGCATACCAAATCGCCGTCCACTAAATTCCCACATCACTCTAAACTTTTCTTCAAGGTGTGTACTTATCTTGCCACTGAACCCACGTGCTACTCTGCCACTCTCCCACTTTGGCCAAACTCACTCCTTTAAGTAACTACTCGACTTTCGCTTCTCGCACCTAGCCCTCTAGAAATTTAACCACCGCCTAACATTTCCCACATGTCCTTCCTCGTCCTCTGCTTTCCACTTGTTTCCTTAAATCAATATCTAGCTCTATAACACTTGAACCAACATGTTGTTATTAACTTCCACCCTTTCCGAAGATCCTTCTTCTCAAGTCGTCAGCATTAGCAATACAGGGTCAATCCTGAACCACCGCACCCCGCGATCTCTGACAGCCGCTCCACCCGTACCATCTCACAATATCCTGCCCCAAAGGCGAATTGTAGAAGATCATAACATCGGAGAACTTAACACATGCAAATCGAGGATGACAACACCATGTCACAGATGAAAATTCCACCATACTTGAAAATACCAAGTCTCGTTCCCTATCAACCCAAACTTGAACATTTATAGTCCGATTGCCTTTCCTCCACTAGAAATAAAATACTGAATCTTTAAATCGTGCTCTGAGTAAACCTCCTTTCAAGGTATTCACTGCCCCGACATAGGCAAGAATCCTACCATCACATCAATAATGCGCGATACTTGTTCATAATCATCATAGCAAATTGTGCATAGCCTCCAAGCTATTAGAAGTACAACTACTGAGCTGAGATGACATAATATCCTTCCGCAAGGCGACGATAATAGCTCGAACAACCACGCATGGAGAAACATACCACACCACATTTGTAGTACCATTACAATTACTCACTTCCCGATTTGCAACTAGCACTTCGCGTTGCATAAGATTGAATGGAAAGGAAATGAAGGCATAAGCTTCAAAGGGATCAAATCGCATGATGAGGATATCAAGAATGGAAGTTCTCCTAACAGCCATGTAGCCTCTCGAAGATAAGTACAGACGTCTCCGTACCGATCCGCAAGACTCTACTAGACTCGCGCATGACTAGTGAGACCTAAGGCTCTAATACCATGTTGTCACGACCCAAGATCCACTAAGGGTCTTGATGGCGCCAGACACCATTTTCAGGCAAGCCAACACCATATAATTAGTAAATTCTCATTTTAATATTTTTGAAATAATTTCTTTTAATCATTAAACAATAAATAACAAACTTCACTGAATAACTAATGGTGTCTTTAAAAAATTTATCTACTGAATAATCCCAAAATCATCCTAGAACCCGGTGCCACAACTGCATGAGCATATTCTAGGAAAAACAAGATGTAATACAATAATTGTTCGGAATACAATTGTACAGGAAGGAAATTACACTACAATACTCTGAAGGAGACTCTGCTGGTTGCGGTTCGTCTCGAGAAGTGCACCTAAGTCTCCGTATATCAATCATGTTGTTGCGCCCAACGAGGCCACTAGACATACATGTGCTTGTGCAACAAAAATGCACAACAAGTGTAGTATGAGTACAACAACAGCGTGTACCTAGTAAGTATCCCATCTAACCTCGAAGAAATAGTGACAAGATGTCGACTTTGACACGTACTAGTGGTCCAATGGTAATATATTAATAATGTGAAAAATCATGGATTTTATAAGGCAAGGGTAAACTAATTAATCCTGAAGCAGGTAACCACTTCCTTAAAAAAATAATAGATTTTTCAAAGATTTATATTTCATCATTCTATCAATTTATCTCAGGCCAGAGAGGCAATATCGTCATTTATAAATGTCAAAGCAAGCAATACAAGCATGCGCAAATCATGTCGAAGTCGTATAGACCGATCCAACAATATTTAAACTGTGCGCACTGCCAGAGGGTCGAATGGCGCGAACCACAAATGCATCTATTTAATCTACCGAGGCGTTCAACCCATTCCATAAAAGATAATCATATTCAAACAGTCAATCAAGAATTCATCACGAGACAATTATCCAAGGAAAAGGGCAAATTTCTCTTCTGAAAGTCAAGGAAATAATGTTTAGCCTCTAGTATAGCATGTTTTTGGGTCCTACACTACCCGGACTTAAGCATAATAGTAGCTACGCACGGACTCTCGTCACCTTATGGTTAGAAAGGAGACTTACTTCGCTCCGAAGCTACATAACCGACATTCCACGCCCTTCCAATGACACAAATCTATGCCAACGCTCCCAAAACTAGCAAAATACTGGTAAAACCAATGAAAATATACCCTAATACTTATAACAATTCAATTTATATAAATTTTCAACTCTGCATTGAAAAGTTGACAAATTCGCCCTCAGGCCCACGTGCCCGGATTCCGAAATTTTCGAAGATAACCTTTACCCATAACATTACGAACTCAAATATACAATTTATTCTCAATTGGATGCCCAAATTCGTGGTCAAAATCCAAAAATTCTAATTTTCTAGGTTTTACTTCAAAATCTCAACTTTCTACAAATTTCCTTGTCTAAATCCATATATGAACCTTGTATTTACTCAAAACTAGAAAAAACTACCTACTTCATGCTTGGTGATGAAAATGGCACTCCAAAGTTGCTCCAAGAATCGGCTCCTATGAAAGAAATGAAGTGAAATGAGCCAAAACCCCGATTTTAAAAAGACATTTCCTAGCCCGAATTTTTGCACATGCGGTCATTGACCGCTTCTGCGATTCCACAGGTGCGGCCCAACCACCGCTTTTATGGTCTTCCACCAAACCCCTCAACTCCGCATCTGCGGCTCCTCGCGCGCAGGTGCGATCCTGCTTCTGCGGATCTCGACCGCATGTGCAGCCCACGCCTTCCCCAGCAAAATCCTCTTCTACGAGTCCATTCCCACTCCTGCGGGATCGCACCTGCGTCCTTCACGCAGGTGATACCACACTAGATACTCAGCTGGTGCAGCCCTTCCTCAAATTCCATTTTTGACTCGTTAACCACCTGGAATCCACCCGAGGCCATCGGGACCCCGTCCAATCACATCAACCAGTTTCAAAACATAATGCGGACCTACTCGATGCCTCAAATCACATCAAACAACGCTAATACCATGAATTGCACTCCCATTCAAGCTTGATGAGCTTTAAAACTTCAAACTTCTTCATTCGATGTCGGAACCTATCAAATCGCGTCCGATTGACCCCAAATTTTGCACACAAGTCATATTCGACATACAACCTATTCCAACTTCCAGAATCGGAATCCGAGCCCGATATCAAAAAGTCCACTTCCGGTCAAACTCTTCAAAAACCTTCAAATTTCTAATTTTAGCCAAATGACTCCAAAATGACCTACGGACCTCCAAATCCACTTCCGATCGCGCTCCCAATACTATAATCACCATACGGATCTATTCCTAGACTCAGAATACCCAACGGACATCGATAACATTAAAATGCACTTCAACCCAAATTTATGAAATACTTTCAAAAAAAGCTAACTTCCACAATAAGCGCCTAAATGCTCTCGGGTCATCCAAAACCCGATCCGGACATACTCCCAAGTCCAAAATTATCATACGAACCTGCCGGAACCTTCAAATTCCAATTCTGAGGTCGTTTACTCAAAAATCCAATCTTAGTCAATTCTTCCAATTTAAAGCTTCTAAAATGAGAACTCTCTTTCCAAATCAACTCCGAACTTCCCGAAATTCAATTCCGACAATTCGTACAAGTCATAATACCTGAAGTGAAGCTGCTCAGGCCTTAAACTGCTGAACGACGCGCTAGAGCTTAAAACGACCGGTCAGGTCATTACAAAAATAAAATATTATGCCCTTGTAAAAAGTGCATTAATCGTTATTGTCATTATAGAAATGTGGTGAATGAGCATTTGCTTTGCATGGGTTTGTTGATGGTTATACCAAATTAGTTTTCCACGGGGAAGGATTTTCCTCGAGAAATACACCTCTTCCAAGAAATGATGAAGAAGGCTCTAACATGCGTGACAATATTGATGGAATGCTTCATGATACATTTAGAAATATAGAGGGTTAGGAAGGGAATGAAGAAGGAGTTGGGGAAAGACAATCTGAAGATGCAAGGAAAATTTTCAAATTACTGGAGGAAGGAAACCAAGAGTTATATACAGGGTGTGAAAATTTCAGTAAACTGAGTTTCACTATTCGGTTGTACTTGCTTAAATCCTTGCATGGGTTGAGTAATGTAGCTTTCTTAGATTTATTAGAGTTGATAAAAAAGGCATTTCCCTTTGCTCAGGTACCAGAATCTTTCAACAAGGCTAGAAACATGATAAAAGATTTTGGTCTTGATTATGAAAAATATGTGCATGCCCGAATGACTGCATGTTATTTTGGAAATAAAATGAGAAGGCCGATAATTGCTCTATATGTGGGTCTTCAAGATGGAAGAATGTTGGTCCTTTGACTAACTCAAGCTCTAAAATCCCTGCAAAGATTTTAAGGTACTTTCCTTTAAAGCCTAGGCTTTAGAGGATATTCATGTTTCCTGAAACAACTGCTACAATGAGATGGCATGCTAATGAACGACTCAATGATGGGAATATAAGACATCCTGCTGATGGGGAAGCTTGGAAGGATTTTGATTCTTTGCACCCAGATTTTTCTAGTGATCCTCGTAATGTTAGATTGGGTCTTTCAAGTGATAGTTTTAACACATTTCAGACGATGAGCATTTCTCATAGCACGTGGCATGTTATGTTAATGAACTATAATGTATCACCGTGTATTTGCATGAAGCCAGAGTATATAATATTGTCTATGATCATTCCATATTCATCATCTCCAAGAAATGATATAGACGTGCACCTACGACCATTAATTGAAGAATTGAAGGAACTATTGGAAATAGGGATAGACACATTTGATGTTGTAACCAACCAAACTTTCAGAATGTGTGCTGCCTTATTGTGGATAGTTAGTGATTTTTCAGCATTAGCTATGCTTTCAGGATGGAGCACTAAGGGGAAATTGGCATGCCCCACTTGCAATTATGACACATGCTCTCAATATATCAAACATAGTCACAAGATGTGTTACTTGGGTCATCAGAGATTTTTGCCTCTTGATCATCCATTCAGAAGAGATAAGAAGTCATTTGACGGTAAAAAGGAGCATAGACTTTCACCTGCTCCTTTGTCAGGAGAAAAAGTGTTTGAAGAGATGGTTGAATTCAACAATATCTTTGGAAAGGGACTAAAAGAAGGCCTCGGAGTGCTAAGGATCTGTGAAAAAAGAGAATCATTTTTTTGAATTTCCATATTGGGTGCATAACAAATTAAGGCAAAATCCTGATGTGATACACATTGAGAAAAATATATGTGATAGTTTGCTCGAGACTTTATTGGAAATAGATGGAAAGTCAAAGGACCATGAAAAGTCTCGCTATGACTTACAAGAAATGGGGATACAAAAGGAGCTACAACCAAAAACAAATAATGATGGAACTATAAGTTTGGCTAATGATCATCGCAGAGTAAGATAAATATGTTTGAAACGTCCGTAACTTTAATTTTTAGCCTTTGGATGTTTTAATATATTGTGATTCTGAATAAGTTTAAAAATTACGTCTTTCATCACAGATGGAAAGAAGTCGTCTCTTTTCATGCTGGAAAAGGTAGGGAGAAGTAAATTTAGTTTATATTGTTGGGGGCCATTCTAGGATTTGCAGAGCTGCTGCAATATGCAACATAAGTCATTGTTTTTGTTTGGTACTCCTCTGAGTTCCAGAAAAAACAGCTAAGATATTAGTGATTACGTGTTCTAAATTATGGATTGGAAGACAACTATGTGCTTAATGTTCAGTTACTTCTACCAAATAAAGAGATAATTACAAAATGAAATTACCAAAGTTAAGTGGGATGCAAATCTCCAAGTAACAACCACCCCTGCAATGTTACACCCCATATTTTTGTACGTTAAAGTTCGTCGTAAGTTAATCGACGTAAGTTTGCGAAATGAGAAAATGCACCATAAATGACTCTATTCATAGAAATACTAGAGATGCTTATGTTCTTGATTCCCTATGTGTCATATTATTCTATCATCTGTTCATGGGTCTCAGAAAGTACGGAAGTTGATAAAGTTTATTTCAAGATATCAATTAAATCCATAATGGTCTGATGACACTCCGCAAGATTTTATTGACGTACTTCTCATGCATTGCATTTATTTACGTTGACACATGATCAGATGGCGTTATATACGCGTATATATGTATATATATATATGTATATGGGATATGGGAAAAGGTTACGGCATTATATTTGCACCACCACCTGATCAGCTGGTATACGTTGATGATTTGCCCACAGTGGCCGAGATGATATGATGGGATGCCCTCAGAGGCTTGATGATGTTATGAACGCATATACCTATGCATGGTATGACAGTTATACACATATGCATGATATTATAATATTAAATGATTCACAGAGCTATTCAGATACAAATGTTGAGTCTTTTACTACATGTTTCTCTCATGTCTATTGTTTACTGGTTTTCATTCCTTACATACTCGGTACATTATTTGTACTGATGACCCTTTTGCCTAGGGACGCTGCGTTTCATGCCCGCATGTCCTGATAGAACGGTTGAGAGTCCTCCAAGTAGGCTATCAGCTTAGAGGAAGGTGTTAGTGCGCTCCATTTTCTCCGGAGTTTCTTATGTGGTCATTATGATTAGGACATGTACTGATTAGTATCGTGGGGCCATGTCCTGACCTTTATGACATTTATGTACTCTTAGAGGCTTGTAGACACATGTCGTATACATGAAAGGTTGTACGGCTTTTCGGCCTATGTTTTGAGTTTATAAATGATCATGTTGGCCTATTAGGCTCGTATGTCACGTGTATATGATGATGTAATAAGAAAGATACGTTACGTTGGTACTCGGTTGAGTAAGGTACCGGGTGCCCGTCGCGGCCTATCGGTTTGGGTCGTGACAAAACTGGTATCAGAGCAGCTCTATCCTAGGGCGTCTACAAGCCGTGTCTAGTAGAGACTTGTTTATGGGTGTGTCGTGCACCACACTTATAAGCAGGAGTCTACAGGGCATTTAGGACTGTCACTCTTTCTTCTTACTCTAGATCATGTAGTAGCGCTCAGTTGTAAGAACTCAAATTTCTAAACTCTATCCTGTTCATAATATGACGATGCCTACATCCAGAGAGATATAGTTGTGGAAGAGTTGAGTTTGAGGAACTCAGTTTTTGACATCATTCTTATTATGGATAATGATGAGGTATTTAGTAGATAATATGTATATAAGATGTGTAAGCTTCTTGATAAGGATCCCTAAGACAAGAATGCCTATCCACTATTAGGCTAAAAAAAAGCAATGAAAGAATCACAAAATACAAGTTTTAACAAGTAAAAGAAGTTTGTGAAGAGGGGTACGAGGTACCTAGTTAGTAGAGATGAACATTATCTACAACTCAAGAAGAGAAATATAAGCATTTTGAGTTACCTTCAATTGTAGAAAAGGTATGTACAATTGGCCACACTCGTTTTATTTATGCCCTATGGAAGCTAACAGAAGCAGTATAAGAGAACGACGGATATCAGGATCCGGCTGGGGTTAGAGTGACCCAAAATGGTGGATGGATTGTTTGCATTAGTTGACATTTCCGAAGTATATTGCAAATGTGCTAACAGATCTCCTTGTGAGACACGCAGATGGTGAATTCTACAATAGTACAACCAAATATTACAAAGATAGGCACTGGAAGCCTTGAAGGGATAAATATTATCTTTGTATGTCTCTCGTCCCTAGTAGCGAAAGAATTTCAGGCAATTCGAAAAGCCAATGGATGGAGCAAGGGGAGCTAAAAGTAAAAGAATGTCTTCTTCGAGTTTTTCGAATAAAGTGATAGACATAGATATTAGCGGGAAATAAGAAAAGAGTTAGTGAAGCATTATAAGTAAGGTGTGATACCTAGATGACAATGGTAGAAAAAGAAAAATGAAAATGATGACAGTATTATAGAGTCTATAGTCAAGTGAAGGAAAAGACGAAAGGTGACAGGCCTTGAGACAACAAAAGAGTATAGGCCATAAAGTCATATCCTCATTTCAAGAAATAAGTTCGCGACTCTAACGTAATTACCAGAAGGAAAAGTTAGACCCCGAAGTAATAAGAAATCAGTATGGGCTAGTGAACAAGGTAAACTAAACATGAATTGGAGACTGAGTGATTGGATAATAGTCAGCATCATGAGAATTTCAGATTTTGTTTCGGCGATAATAGAGTGGACAATAGAAGAAGATTCATGAGAAATCCAGAGAATGGTCATTAAGAAAGACGCTTCCCTAAAGAAAGTGAGGTGAGTAAAGTTAAGCTTAAGGGACAATATGTGCCAGTTACACTAAGTGTCACCCTCGCGAGTGAGGAATTGCATTTTCCTTGGTACAGATGGATTACCGTGAGGCGTAAGGATCATCGATAATGTGAAAAGATGCCAAAGATGAGAGGGTAAAAAATCTATACGTAGGAAAACATGACATCAAGGAGTGGTAAAGGAAGAATATGATAAGAATGAGAAAGGGATAAGATTGAACTTATTCAAATCCTACAGGTACGCTACGATTCCATAACATTAGGCAAACATGACATCAAGGAGAGGAGGTAAGGGTTCTTGCCTGAGATGTTATTGATAGATAAGGAGCCAGTGCGGGACGCAAGTTAAGATAAAGGGAATGACCCATGAAAGATTACGCGAAATATTGATATGGGAATGGACCAATAAGTAGTTACTAGACTAACAGAATGAACCCCAACATGGGGATTTCAGTCCCGCAAATATGACATCATAACCTTGAGAAATATCTAGATGGGAGTTGGGGTAGTTGAAGATACCGCATGAGTGTTACGGGAATAAAAGAGAGTGCCACTGGAAAGACAGTCAAAATATCAGTTCAGAAGCAACCCTACAAGCACAAGGATGTGGAAATAAGTACCTACGGATAACTATAGGCAAAGAAGAACATCAAAATATCTGTAATAAGCTCGCAGCTTTACAAGATTCAGAGGATCTTCCATAAGTACCACAATGAAAGATTAGCTGAGGAAGCAAGGAAGAAGGCTTCAACCTAAGCTTAGTGACCTAAAAAGGGAATGGTCTTATAATTACAGTCTCACAACAACATTGCATGCACTCCATAAGAAAGTGGCACATATTGTGGCTAATAAGCGGGAAATGAAACCAAAAGTGATATTCGAGACCATATGAGTTGCACATAAATTCTGGCATGCATGGGAACTAAGATAAACTAAGTATACACACAACAGATGGTCAGAAAGACCAGGAAAAGAATAGCTTACATTTAAAGGAAGCTCAAAGGGAACAAAAGGGATTTTGCACTTAAGACTTCAGAGTGATATCCATGCACCATATATGTTGACATTCATACAGCCGTAGAAGACTCCGGTATAAGTTAAAAAAATAATTGAGCCTAGGGCATAGACGAAGGATTGAATTATCAGAATATTGTATCATGGATATTCCATAGTGCCCATGAAAGGCTAAAGTAATAACTAATACCGTGAGCCACATATCAGAAGATAGCTTAAGCCTACATAAAGGTTGATCAAAAAGAAGGGGAGACCAAAGAGTTACAATAACGAAGTAAATCAGGAGTCACATTATTGGGCCCAGAAAATTATAAAAATCGTGATTAAGAACATTGCAGGGTCGCTCTTAATATCAGAGGTACAAGAGAGATAGTATAGTAGCCATATTCTATAATGGTCTACGATAAATTCAGTTAGAAGAGTACCGGCCTCATAAGAAGTCAATATGAAGCTCCCACCAGAGTGTGTACGCACCATAGGTGCAAGTATTATGATATAGCTTCAAGTAGCGGACGTGAATTATACCTATGTGGAAGGGAGGTCATGAAAGAGATAGAAGATGTGATGCAATATTTTAAGGTAAGTAAGGTAAAGGTGAATAATGTACGAGATAATCAAATGCAGAAGATCGTGAATAGTTCATACTTCAGATAGAAGGCTAGAAGTGTTGGGATTCAGTATCCAGGAATGATAGCGGCATCGTCAGTGGCGTATATCTTCCAGCCTATGGTTTCTAGGTACCGGGAGGCCTAGTTAAGAGAGTAAAAAACAGTTTGAGACGATGTGATGTCTCGCTTGATGTTCCAAAATAACACAAGGAAATCTATGGTGCAAGCAAGTTGAAAGAATGTTGCGAGTAGTATAACTAGATATGTGTAAGTCACAAGCTAAAGTAGGGTAAAGCGACAAGGTTTTAGGAAGACATGAGTAAGGATAAGAAAGGGAATGTGAGAAGGTGATGAGAATGGATAAGTCCTTAGGATTAAGCCCATAGAAACAAGAGAGTTGATGGTTTCTCTAAGTCATAGAAAGCTTAGTATAGCCTGAATGAACTCAAAGGAGTCTAAGACTAATAGCATTTAAAAGAGATGGAATGTTGCCATGGTAGTAAAATGAGGGTATACTTATGATAAATGAAGGATGACGTTTGGACCTTAGATTGAGTGATGATTTGAAGGGATTTCATGAATTGTACAAGATTAAAATATCCACTTAAGTGAGTCACATTGGGATGCTATAAAGTATGGTTATTGAAGTACAGTATCGCCGCTAAGTGGATCAGAAAAATCACTTCGAATATTCCTCGATGCAATGTAAGCCCTAGTGGAAATGTTTTACGTAAGAAGTTCAAGATATCAGTGGTAGACTGTAGATCAACATTGAGGTAAATCAACAATGGACGGATAGAAGTTATAAAATACGAAATGAGATATGGCAATATTCGTAAGTTCCACAAAGTACCGACCGAAGAAATTCAATACACCTATAGGTGCCCAGCGGGACATCTTATCAAGTTTTGTATTTGCTCATAAAGTAAGGCCTAAAGAATTGGCTAAAAGCTGAAGGGAAGAGTTGCATAGGAGCAGAGTTGCCACAGACCATGGTGTAAGAAAGAGGCCTAAAGGAGGGAATACCCTGGCCTTTGGATTTATTCAAAGAACAGTTGCCTAAATGGCAAGGAGAGTATTAAATATTCGCAAGATCTACGGGTTATGAGAATGATAAATGCATCCGTCAACATTCGAGGATGAATGTTCCAAAGGGGGAACGATGTTACACCTCATATTTTCATACGTAAAAGTATGCCATAAGTAAATTGATGAATGTTAGGAAATGAGATATTACATCCCGCCTTTTTCGTATGTTAAAGTTTCATCGTAAAATAGTCGACGTCAGTTTGCGAATGAGATTATTTTAAGATTATAAGCATTATGATATTTCAAACAAGTGATGAGTAAATTCATGAAGGTGAGAGGGTAAGCGAATTGAAGGAAATGTTTTGTCGAAGTTTGACAATTTGGGATAAAATATGGTTCAAGCTATGATAACTGGTATTTATGGACTAGTGTCATACAAGGTACTACATGACCATAATAGTAAGGTGTGCAAAATATATTAAAAGTGAGTAGTATTTTAAGTAATTTGAGATAACTCCTAATTATGTGAATAAGTGGATAATTATTGATTTTAGTGGAGATTAATAAAAAATTAAGATGATTGGTGGTTAATTATTGGATAAGATCCTCACGTGGCAGCAAACCAATTCAAGAATTGTGACTCATAAGTCACTATGTTATGTGGCAAGCCTTAACAATATGAGTTATTTCCATTTTAATAAAGGAAAGACGCATATAACATGAGTCATATCCATCCTTAAGAAACATAAGTCAAATATCCAATTTTATATGCATTCAAACATAAGTATTTGTATGTTACAAACATAAGTCACGAAAGTAAGTAACATATGCAAGATAAGATCTTCAACAATTCAAAGCAATATGAGATCTTACAATTATAAGGGAGTGCGGCGCAATCTTTCTCAAAAATATCATACGGATTTTTCCTACGCCGGTCTTGCTATCACGTGTTTTGTCACAATTGTCGTATGTTAAACAGATTTTCCTGAGAACCGGCTCAGGTATGTTAAGGCTATCCCTTCGTTCTTTTGGCATGATTTATACGTCACAAACAAAATGAGCAAATACACAATTTTCATAAATGACTCTATTCATAGAAATACTAGAGATGCTTATGTTCTTGATGCCCTATGTGTCATATTATTCTATCATCTATTCTTGGGTCTCAGAAAGTACGTAAGTTGATAAAGTTTATTTCATGATATCAATCAAAGTCATAATGGTCTTATGATGCTCCGAAAGATTTTATTGACGTACTTCTCATACATTGCATTCATTTATATTGACCCATGACCAGATGGCGTTATATATGTGTATATATGTATAAGGGATATGAGAAAGGTTACGGCGTTATATACGCATCACCACCTGATCAGCTGGTATACATTGATGATTTGACCACAGTAGCCGAGATGATATGATGGGATGCCCTCAGAGGCTTGATGATGTTATGAACACATATACTTATACATGGTATGACAGTTACACGAATATGCATGACATTATAATATTAAATGAATCACAGAGCTATTCAGATATACATGTTGAGTTTTTTACTCAATGTTTCTCTCATGTCTATGGTTTACTGATTTTCATTCCTTACATACTCGGTATATTATTTGTACTGACATCCCTTTTTCCTGGGGACGTTGCGTTTCATGCCCGCAGGTCCTGATAGACAGGTCGAGAGTCCTCCAAGTAGGCTATCAGCTCAGCGGAAGGTGTTGGTGCGCTCCATTTGCTGCGGAGTTGCTTATGTAGTCAGTATGATTAGGACATGTACTGATTAGTATGCGGGACCCTGTCCCGACTTTTATGACATTTATGCACTCTTAGAGTCTTGTAGACACATGTCGTGTACGTGAAATATTGTACGGCCTTATCGTCCTATGTTTTGAGTTTATAAATGATCATGTTGGCCTATTAATCCCGTATGTCAGGTGTATATGATGATGTAATAAGAAAGATACATTACGTCGGTACTCGGTTGAGTAAGGTACCGGATACCCGTCACGACCGATCGATTTGGGTCATGACATGCAAACAGCCTGAAAATCTAAAGAAGATGTGTTGTAGTTGTTCAAACAGTTGAAATAACACTGAAAACTTTTATTTGTTTTAGTTTTCTGAAGAAGAAAGCAAATATTGTAGCATCTTCCCCAGCAACTGTACATATTTGAACTTGTTACTACTTCATCCTCCATTTTTACTTCTTGTAATTGGTACACCAAAACCATTATTATAATCATCCAATTATTACTACTTCAATCTTTGCTTTTTTATTTGTAGAAAACGTCCGAAATCAATATCAAGAATTAAAAAAAGTTGAAATATCCACGCACTGCTGGCAAAATAAATTTTGCTCGAATCATCGAGGTTTGATTTTTTCTCTTATTTTTCTTAAAGTATGAACTTGCTAACTTTGCATGAAAAGATTATTATACCAGTTTTCATGTGACTAGGAAAAAAAGAAGGAAATGGTTGATACTTCGGATACTCTATCAAGTAAGGACATCTTTGTGGCTACAAGAAAAAGAAAACCTGGTCGAGTATACAAAGGCTATTATGAAAAAATAATTAGTAAAATTGTAAGAAATTTCTAATTTAAAGTGTCGTGATTATTTTTTTATTTTTAATTATCGACTTAGTTTTATTCATTTAAACTTTGTTCTATCGACTTAGTTTTATTCATTTAAACTTTGTTCTCTTGAATTTGGTTTGTAGGCTGAAATGAAGAGAATACAATCAACTCAAGAAAGTGGAGATGACAGTGATTCAGTTGATGTGTTTGCATCAGTCATGGAACCTGAGCACCCAGGTCGGGTAAGATTGTATGGACGAGAAGTTAACAAGACTGTCTTAAAAAAAAGGAGATTTTGGATCCTCTGTAAATGCTACTGATGAGAGAATGCAATAAAAAATGGAGGAAATGGAAGAGAGGATGCAACAAAAATTGTTGGAAAAGCTCAATGCACAAAAGGAAGCTATGGAACAAGATATTACGATGAACGTCGTTACACGACTTCAACGTCTCAACCCCGATTTAAGACTTGATCCTGACATGCTAATATTCAGTGCTCGTGCACCTGGCGAAGCTGCTTCTGCACAACAAGGTGCTATTCAACCAATCAATCGTCCATCGGCTGGCAGTAACAATCAAGGTTAGTCCGTACCAAATGTTACACGTCTTCTCTTTCCTCTTCTTCTCCTCTTTTTTTATGTTGCTTCTCTACCACTGTGCGCTCTCTCGCTTTTTCTCTTTCTGGCAATATCGAAAAATATAAATTTTGGTATATTATCTGAATATGTATTTAACAGTTTTTATGGCGAACTTGTCACTGTACAAGGGAGCAAAAAAGATATAAATTTTGTTACGTATATATTGCAAGTACTCATTCTAAATCTCTTACTTAGTGGAGAAACATTGGAGGTACCATGTGAATACTAATTATTCTGTATTCTGTCATCTTGCTGTAAGTCCAAGAAAGGGTGGTTGCTGTTGTATCTTTGCCTGCTATAATGAAGCTCCATATTATATCACGCAAGAACTTTGGATCTGTTCCTGTTGTTTGTAGAAACCTTGAAAAAATGTCTTCTTTCTTCCACTGCAACTAGAAAAAGATTATAATGTTAAAGCACCTATCATCATTAATAAACGTAGAAGCTAAAAAGTGATTCACCTACAGATAAATTAGCTTCTAGTTTACTCATCTGCTCGGTTTTTCTGTGGATCAGCTCATAAACAAATGCATCAATAGTTCTTATAATGTCCCTTAACTTGGCTTCTGATCCTATATTGAGAGCTCTTTTAATCTTCCAAAAGATATCAACATATCTCCAAAGGATTCTCTTGAAGGGATAATGACTTTATTTATACTCTTTTGTAGGTGGAGTAGATGAAGCAATGAAAGACGGAGGCAGTAGTGAAGAGCTTGACCTTACTTAAGAGAATTTTGAATTGTTGATTGTCGTAGATGCATGTGACGGCTTCTAGGAATGTTTGTTATCAAAATATTTTAAAACTTTTAACTCTTGAAATATCAAATGTATGTACTTGGTAACATTTCATCACTATCTATGGATTTTGTTAAGCTTGTTGGACAATTTGGATTTTGAATAGTTTCATTTTGTTATTTATATAAATTTTAGTATTTAATAGTTTATTGTATATATATGTAAATCTTTATTTACAACAGAGGGAAATATTTTTAATTCAATTAAACTGTTACAACTAACAGAACCGTCCATAGGACCTGCAAACCATTCCAAAATAATCTTAAAACCGTTGCAATAGGTAGTTCAACCGTTGCCATAGGACCAGCAAACCGTTCCAAAATAATCTAAAACCATTGCAATAGGTAGTTCAACCGTTGCAATATCTTAAAGAAATCGTTGTCATTTCTATAATAGCTGTAACGGTTTAATAGATATAGTAATGGTTATTGACCGTTGCAATTAACGTTATGGTAACGGAAATTAACCGTTGAAGTTGATAAGAATAATCGTTCCAACAGGAAGAGGGAAAACAGTTGCGATAGACTATACTATGGCAACGGTTATTTGAACTGTTTCAAAAACCGTTCCATAAGCTCTATAGGCATGCTAGCTCGTGGAACGGGCACTAAACCGTTGCAATACATCTATGACAACGGTTTACCTATATATTGCAATGGTTTTTCATGTGTAGCCATAGGTGAATTCTCCAGTAGTGTGTATTGCTTGTGTCTAGATTCGGGACATTTGGAAGCCGGTACGAGGGGAAAGGGCATTTCAAAGTAGGATTTCTACACTGTTGAAGTAAGTTACTTTTGGATCAAGAAGCTGAATGGTTTTGAAGATTAACAAATGAACTCAGAGTTGAACCAGGTCCA